>CAUYRT010072802.1:0-75019 GCA_963574885.1 Lepilemur ruficaudatus
AGGGAATTTTGAGTGACACGAGAAAGAAATACATATGTCAGAGAGTGGCTCACAGCGAGCTGGTTAGGTGGCATTTGAGTGGAATTTTCAACAAAGTGATATAAAATCTCTGAACTAAAGCTGAGCCTGTCTACTGCACAGCAGAGTATTCACATCTTGAGCTCTTCAGCTAAGACTAATTTGGCCAATGGTGTAGGAATCCAGGTCTCACCTGGATGGACGACTATTGTCACCTCACTCAACACCTGCAGGAATGGGCAAAAGGATAGAACGCATTGCTAAGTGAGGGCAGCACGGGAAGTTATAGGGGCTTGATGATGGAAACAGTATAGCTTATTCTTCAAGGAGACACAATAACTTGTCCCATCCTACATTTACCTTTAGCAATGTGATAATTACCTTAAGGGAGAAAGTTTCCAGTGCACCTTCCTTTCGTTGCATGTCTTAGTGTGTCCCCGAGTGTGGTACTCCTCCTAAGAGTGTTCACAATGATTTTAGGTAGTATGCCAGAGACATTCATCTTTGAAGTTATTTCTTTCAAATATACCTTAGGAAAAAATATATGGCTAGATCATGAAACTCATGATTTCATAAATATCACTGCTTAAGATAAGGCCAAGTCAGAATTTAAGTAAATTAAAAAAAATTGAGTTGATATTCAGAAAATACGTTTAGGAAACACACAGAGGTAGCAAAAATAGTCAAGAGGTCGAGTAAAAGGCTGAGACCTGAAAACATATCTTTCTTCCTATAATCATGTCCCTAATACGGTCAAGATCTGTCCCCTGCTTAATTCTGTCCCCATTCTCTCTCCCATCACCAATGAGATAACTTTTAGGGCCAGGTGTAAAATTTAAATGCCAGGACCCTTGTTCAAAATTTATTAAGAATTTCAAGATGGCAACAGGAGGGAAGTAAACCAAGAGAGGGCCGTACTCCCTCTCTCTCTGAAGAGATAGGTGAGTTGGCATCTGCTAAAGTCAATGTCAGTCTTTACCTTTTAAATTTATAAATTAAATTTACCTTTTAAATATATAAACCACATTTGTGTTTTGTTTTTTTCATGGATTAACCTACTCTTCTACCTTATGTGTAAAACAGTTTTAAGTTATGAAACATTTTCTTGTAACAGTGGGGACATAGCTAATTCATGTGATAAATCATGACTGATTACTTAAATGTAAGTCACAATAAAATTCAATGAAATGAAATGCAATTTTCTTAACTCACTGTAATTTAGTTGAGAATAGATAGACTTTGGTGTTAGATGTCCATGGCTGATTTAAAAATATTCATTTCTGTCACTGTTAGTTCTATAAACTCTGGACTTAGACTCAAGTATTAGTTACAAATCAACAAATTAATAGTCTAATTGGTCTATGTGCTATGGTTATAAAAGTCATCTATTGTGTATGGTTATATTATTAGTTTTGTGTAGAAAACAAAAACTTTTCAACTGTCTTACAGAAGTGTCTTATCATTAAGAAATTCTGCAGTAGTATTGTGATATGATGGCTTACAAAATCTATAACCCTTATACAAGTAAGGTAGATTAATTAAGCTTTCCAGAAAGATGTTTCTGGGTGGTATGCCACAGAAAGGCTTGAAAGACCTGACAAGAGGATGACCAATTTGGAACTTTTGGTAGGAAAAAAAAGTCTAAAAGTAGCTGAGATTTGTTGCAAATATTTTCTGCATTTCTCTCTTTGGGAAACAATGGACTTGAATTTCTGCAATACAAGTAAGCGTAAGATCTATTTTTAAGTAGGGATAAATAAGGACTGTTAATAAGTGATGTCTGAATACCCTTTGGCCAGTAAAATTCATTTTTTACATTTTTCTATATCAATAGTCAAATATTATGGAGAAAAAAGAAATAGTAAACTTCAATAAATATATTTTCTTTGCCATTTCCTCTCCAGAGTTGCTGTTGGATGCTTATTTATTTTCAGTTTGCTTTATCTATTAGTTTATGATAGAGATGTGTAAGAATTGCTTGCTGATTATGGATTCATCAATATCTCTTTTAAATTCTGTCAGTTTTTGCTTTATAAATTTTTATCATGTTGTTAAGCTTATAATAGTGTATGATTGTTTCATACTTGGTGGCTCTTCCCCTATATCACTGCATAATGCCCTCTTTCTTCTGCCTTAATTTCTTTTCTGTTTGATATAGCTGTTGCAACACCAACTTTAACTTGGTTGTTGTTTGTATAGTATATGTTTCCATCTTTTTATTTCCAACTATTTATCTGGGTTTGTAATTTTCATCAGATAAGATAACATGTCTTTTAATATATGAGTTTAAATGGTTTTACATGTAAATACTTGTAAATTCGCAGTCTTTTCTATCTTCTTATTTTGTCCTTTCAGCTGATTCTTCTTTGCCTCTGTTTCTTTCATTCCTACCTTTTATTGATTTCATAGAGTTTTCTGTATTCTTCCTTTTTCCTCTTTTTGATAATTTGTTGGGTATAGATTAGTTATTGTGGTTATCCTAAAATACGTAACATGCTTGATTCATTATAAATTACTGTAACCATATTTAAAGTTTTTCAGTGTTATCATCTTCCTTCCAAACATGACAATAATTTAACGTGGTTTAATCTAGTGTTTCTCAAACATTCTTTGTAACTGTCCTACTCCCAACCCAAGGAGCCTTTTAAGACATTTCTTTCCTAATCATTCGCATGACATCTTACTACCCCAGATACATGTATATCTGTTTATATACCATTATATACCTGTGCTTTATATTTAAAAAAGAAGGAAATAATTTTGACCTCCTAAGAACCATTTTTCTCCTCACTGGAAGCAAAATCATCCCTGTTGGGTATATGTGCTTCAAACTTCAATCTTCTCATTAAACATTATGTCCTCTTTAATTTTTATTATTACCTATTGCTTTAATTTTATCTTATTTTCAAACATAATGTCAAATTTTTCGTTCTTTTTATTTTTTTACAGTTGAATAAATGTTATTACTGGAAGAATCATAGTTTTTTTAACCCTTTGTTTAGAACAATCTGGCGGCATTTCTCAAAATGTATCCCTGTTGTTAAGCAATGTAAGACTTTATTTTTGAAATAATATAGTAATGATTCCCAAATCTCAGTAGTGAATTATCTTTCAATGTATTAAAATGTAAATGTACTACATGATTACAGATTAATATAACTGATATTACAGAAACAAACACATGAGAGTCATGTATCAGTCAGAATTCGGCCAGGATACAGAAACTATTCTAAGCATTTTAAGCAGATAATTCAATATAGGGATTTGATAACTTAGGCAACATAAAAGCTTACAAAGTGAAAAAGAGACTTGGGAAGCAACACAGAAATTAACAACAGCAGACTCAGCTACCATTCCTAGGACTGGAGAGACAGAAGAAAAGGATTGTAGCAGACTCCAGGGAGCCGTTCAGCTGCTGCCTGGTGGAAGCTGCAACCACCCAGGACTGCAGCCATTGCCCCATAAACATGCCCAAGGCAGAGCAAGAGGGCAAGAGAGATGCTAACTTCTGCCTTCTGCTTTGCAAAAAAGCGGGGAATGCATCTGAGAATTAAATAGTCAAAGATTGGCACAGATAACATATCTACATATGTGTTGCTCTTTAAAGCTGTCCTCTTGAAAGATTTCACATTCAAGCAAATGATGATGCCACCACACAGTATATTTTTATATCTTCACTTGTAGGGTTTTTACTACCCACAAAAGAAAATCTGTCTTTCCCAGAGCCCAAGAATAACATAAGTTCATTTATGTCCTGGCTTACTGTTATAATTACTGCACATGTTAACATGACGGTAGTTTGCCTGTGCTGGAAAATGTGAATCTCCAGATGTTGATTGCCAGAAGATGAGATCTGTCTGTGCTAGAAAGTTTCAAGAGCTTTCCCATTAGAGAAGTGAAGGATGATGTAGTTTTGATGGTATGTATTATCAAAGAGCTCAAATTTTGTGATAGGCAAATAAAAATTCATAACAGTATTATTTTTAAACTACTAACCTCTAATGGGGCTTATCTCATGACAGTTGACAGAAGCATGGAGAGAAAGCTAAGATTTATTGAGGATCTACTATGTGCTGGCACTATATAAATACTTCGTATGCATTACCTTACAATATTATGAGACGTATTATATCTAATGTGATCTAATATCTGTTCTCGCTTCCTTACAAATGTATGACATGAATATTTTGAACTGAGCTCACTTACGGCTTTATATTACATGATTTAACTTTAGTTGTCTTACTCTTTCCACTTATTTGCAGTTTCATTTATATTGTTGTGAGCAACGTTTAAACTTTGGGGGAACGAGACAGGCTCTAAATAAATAAATGTCACTGCACTCAAAATATAATTGCAGATTACATATTGGATTGCGAACTTTTTGGGGGCAGAGACAATTTTATCAACCCTTGTTCTTCTTCCAATACCAAGTGCCAGATAGAGGGTAGCTTTAGGATGTTTGTGTGTGCATGTACGCACACATGGTTATGCATGTTTTTTATTTCAATTGAGCTTATTTGAATTTCTATATGTAGTCGTATAGCATGAAGACATTTCTGTGCTGGTATGAAATTTTTATTCCACTTTTCAGTTGTTTTTGTAAAGTGTGCAAACCTATTTTAAAAGAAAGTATGTTTTGCCCACTTGCTTTTTTCTGCATCCTTCCCTAAGAATGAGGTTTCATCGACTTGAGTATTATATTTCTCACTGTAACATGTTTAATTTAAAAAGGCAATAAGGATTACCATTTTAAAAAGCAATTATTCTTGCACTTTTTTGTTTCACTGCAACTTTTCTCTATTTCTACTGTGTCCTTTAGTCTCAAAAAACACAAGCTGTAGATGAAAGCAATCTTCTGGATACCACTGGGATGTTTCAGCCTGCAGAAGTCTGACAATTCTGACAATTCCCATCACATTTTTTTTTTGATAAAGCAAATCTCTAATTCTAGAGTAATCTTTTCTTTGTCTTAGAACAATAAGTTTGTGAGGAACATCAGCATGGTCTCTCAGCAATTCTTATCAGCGGAAAATGTGTTTACATGTTGCCAGCAACACTATAAATTGCTCATTGGGTACTTAAGCAGATGACAATGAGATTTGTTGCCTAAGAGTCTTAATGGTTATTTTACATAACTCTGGCTTGGTAACATGCTAAGAAACAAACAACTTCTGAGAGCTATTTTGCTTTGGTAATTTTGTGTTGCTGAGATTGTACAAGGACGCAGGCAGCTCTGCAGACTACAGAACAATGAGCTAGCATATATAAAGCCAAACTGATACTTTGAAGTGATTCTCCTTTGCAAACTGAAAAGATATTTGGTAATCAGATACTGCTAATGTGTCTTCATGAAAATATATTCTTGTCTTGAACAAAGTAATTTTTTTTTGCTAACATATTCCTTCTAGCACTTATGTTTCTACCTACCACCCCGTTATATATGCATGCGTTCATGTTTTCACACCCTCCTCTGCACCTGAGACACTTAACAGTGTATTATTTAACTCTGCTGAGCATTGTGTTCATACAGGTACAAGCTTAGCCAAGAATTTTCTGAACACCTCATAATTACAGGTCAACAAACCTACTGATTTTGTATGCATTTGACAAAATAACCATTTAGTTCAAAGGGAGGAAAAACCAATAAAGCAGTTTTTTGAAAAAATGAATTGGTAAATCGTTGACTTGTCCATTGAGATTGGTCAAACTACCACTCAAAGTAGAAGAGATTTGGAGAAATGTACTGAAATATTCTGTCAATTTAGAAAGGTACTTTTCAAACAGTTGGTGAGGGAGCTCCTTTTCCCAGGTCCTAAGAGAAAGGAAAAGAGTCTGCTACATCTAAGCGATTGAAGTCTCATTCTTGGACTTAGCAAACCTCTGCCCACTTACAAACTTATACCTGGGTATCCACCAGAGTGGCATCAAAAGGAGAGGAAGGCATGATTTCTACATTGGTCTTGTCACTGAAAGGCAAGCTGGGGCACTTCAGCAGGCAAGTGGGACATCTTAACGGCTGCTATGACACATGCCATGCACTTGCTTTTCCTTGAACTGGGAGGACTTCACAGTTACTTACTAACTAACTCTTCCTTTCTTTTGGAAGGCAATGCAATGGAAATTCATATTGATTCTTACTAGTTCTTCGATCTTACATCTTTTAAACCTCATGAAAGCAAAATTTGTGGAAGAAAAACTCTGATATATTATCACCAAAATTGCATGGAGGAGGAAGATAACTTATCTATATAATCCAGTAATATTCTTTTTCTTTTTAGTGGTGGATTAAATCTTTTGTAACTCTCTTAAACTTTTGTTACCTTTGTAATTTAAAGTGACAAGTTAAATGCTAATGCAATTGATAGGGGTGAGCAACTGGTCAATGCCCAACCTGATCAGACTACATAATGCAGCTGAAATTGCTAAAATATGCAGGCCCGTTGTAATTTTGACAGAAAACAGTTTTCTGCAGGGCTTTATATCTCCCTGGGTGGTATTAAAAGCCAGGAATGTTATAAGTACCAAATTTCTTTGAAAGAAAGTTGGGAGACCTCAGCAACCTAGATGTCAAGTTAAAAAAAAAAAATCTGAGTTTCTTAAAATTTCGCCGGTGTCTGTTTTCAATGGGAAATTTGATGGTACAGTATAATACTGCAGTTAAAAGACATTCATTCACTTTGCTCCCACAATCAAATTACAAATTATAATAGGTAAGGACCTAATTTTTCTAGCCTAGGTCCCCTAAGGCAAAATTAATTGGACATTTTGAGCAGTAATTTTGTGATGTAGTGGTAAGCAATGGGAGTGGGGAGAACGTGCGTGCATATTTAGTGTGGATCATTTAAGGACCCACGTTAATATTTCTTCCGGGATCTTTAGTGAAGCCCAGGATGTCTGCTAATGCCTAGCATGGACAATACACACCTGCCAGTTTCTGCTTTCTAAAAGCGGTCCTTTCTTTTGACCATATCCTTTTTATTTCTACTGGGGGCCCCTCATTTTTGCCTTCTGCATACAGAGCCAGATTACTATGACCCCTTGCTGCACCTTTGTACAAAAGAGAAAAAGGCTCCACTTCTCAGTACATTCAGCACCACACACCAGGGCTCAAGGCAGGTCCAGCTATGCCATTTGCAGAGCCCAGTGCAAAACGAAAATGTGGGGCCCCTTGTTAAAAAATTATTAAGAATTTCAAGATGATGGCTGTAGAGCCATAAACCAAGCCCAGGGTGGAAAGCCTTCCAAGTTTAGGCCCTGTGCGACTGCATAGGCCACATGCCCGAGAAGCTGGCCCTGATTCATGGTTTGGTTCATGGAGCAGAAGCTGAATTTCGAACCACACTTGACCTTTCAGGGACGGATTTCCTCATTTAGGAATAACATAGGGCCCGGTCAACCAGGCAGAGATAGATTCCGGCAAAACCAGGGATTATATAAATGAAATATGTCTTAAAATGGGATTAATTGTAATTCATATTTTTGATTGCAATCTTTTTCTAGAGTCTCAGACTGTATTTCTGAGCCTGTCCCACATCTGAGAGCACTTCTAGATGCAGGTTGATCAATAGTGAATGAAGCACTGAGTAACTTTACTTGCACCTCCAGCTAGACATTCAACCCAAACTATAAATGTTTTAGCCACTTGTAATCAGATCCATTTCAATACTTAATCACTGGGATGGGACATGGAGTAATTTATCAGTTTATGTTTGAGGAAGTCAGGTCTGAGTGTGAATCCAGACTATGTCACTTCTTGGTGGGCCAAATTACCTAAATTAAAAGGCCTTTATCTGCAAAATAGGGAAATATTTGCAATATAGAGCTGTAGTTAGAATAAGTCAGATACATTTCTGCCATAGGTATTCAGTAAATAACAGCTCTAATTATGGTAAACTAAAATCAAGTTATTTCTCTTGAAATATAAGAATTATATTAATTACTATGAGCTTTAGTTAAGGATGTCTCAAGGTCTCTCAAACAATGTCTTACCAATCTAAAATAGAATCTCTAAAAATTAGGAACCTTTTTAAAGAGAGAAAGATTATTAAATCAAACAATAAAATATAAAAACCTAAATATGGCATGAAAATTGTCTTTAATAATACTGTAAGGGAAGCTTAAACGAGGATTTTAATCATTGTACGTGTATATTTTATGGGAGAAAAAATAGTATTGTTATAACTGTGCTTTCATTTAGGAGACCAATTATTTAAATAAACATCACCAACGAAATTAAGAAATTTACCATGGATGAGCAATACAAAGGTAAATAACTAGTATTCTATGGAGAGAAAGGAAAAAAATTAATCTGGAAAACCTTGAGTGTTAGCCAGTTAAAATATTTGCGTTGTGTAAAATGATTTCTATAGCAATGGGAATTTGGAAGTCTCAGAACAATTTAATTCGAACATTCTATCTCAATTCCTAATATATTTCATCTTGATGAGAGGCCAAAAATTCTTGTGATATCAAAAGATATAAATATCAATGGATAATGTTTTTGCCAGAAAAACACATTTTAAGTATAGAAAAAATGGTACACTGGTTATAGCATGAGATTTGGTTCCAAACAGACTGTTCAAATTCCAGTTTTCAACATTGAATAATATTTTTGCAATTTGGCAAGTCACTTAACCTTTCTGGTCCTAGATTCTTCATTCTTAAAAAAAGGGTAATCATCACCACTTCACAAGAATTAAGAATGGAGCATTATGTATGTGTCATGTTGGCCTTCCAATGTAATTGTTGCTCAATAAATAATAACTATTGGAAAAATAACAATAAAAGTTGAGAATGTTCTTCATTTTTATATTTTCATTTCATTTTCCCAAACAGGGCTTCAGACAAAGACACAAGCAATCTTTCTTACACCTCTCACCATTGTTGCATGATCCTTCCATCCACCCACTTTGACTGAAGTGACTTCCAAAGGATGTAAAGGGCTGGTGCCCTTTCCTTCCCTCTTCATTTTTCTCTTTTTCCTCTCCTTAGAGCCTGACATTAAAGACTAGAACATTCAAAAGCAACCTCACGTACAGGAGAAATTAGAAAGTCACTGTATATAACCAGGGAAAGATACTAGTTGAGAGAAGCCCTGAGAAGACCTTAAGTTTACATCTCAGGATGGTCCTGGGCACAAAGACAGCTCACAACAATCATGAGAACAAAAACAAAACAAAACTCAGAAAACTCTGGGGAAAAGGGAGAATCTGATTTCCAGAGTTACCACATTATTAGATTCAAACGCCCAGTTTTCAATTAAAAAAATCACAAAGCATACAAAGAAAGAGGAAATTTAGTCCGTTGACAAGGGGAAAAAATAACCAACAAAAACTGTCCCTGAAAAAAATACCAGATGGTAAATCTGCTAGACAAAGACCTCAAAGTAACTGCCTTAAAGATGTACAAATAACTAAAAGAACATGTAAAGAAAGTGAAATAAATAATGTATCAACAAAACAGAAATATCAACAAAGACATAGAAAACCTAAAAAGAAACTAAAAGAAATGCAGGAGTCGAAAAGTACAACAAATGAAATGAAAAATTTACCAGAGGGATTCAAAGGTAGATTTGAGCAGGCAAACAAAAATCAGCAAGCATAAAAACAGGGCAATAAATATTATCAAGTCTGAAGAACAAAAAGAAAACGTTTAAAGAAAAGTAAGGAGAGCCTAGGAGACATGTTGGACACCCTTGAGGGGAACAAGATACATATTGTCAGAGTCCCAGATGAGAAGAGAAAGAAAGGGGCAGAAAGTAAACAAGCAGTCCTTAAACATAAACAAGTAGTCCTTAGTAGGACATATCTATATAACCTTTAAAGAAGAGAATTTTGTATTAACTAGTGACTCAGGATAATGCAGAACTGGTCTCAGGGAGGAACCAATATTGAAGCCAAACAATATCAAATTAGTGGTAGACTTATTTTTTTTTAAGTGAACTGTGCTCTTGTCTCCCTAATTTTGGTCATATAAACCTATAATTTGTATTTCATCGAGACCATGTTGTGACTTCAATATGACCTTTCAAAATCAAACATTCTTTAGAAAATGAAGTCCCAGTAAAGCCTTTAAAGTTTTATTTTTCTATAAATTACATTTGTTATGGTATGTTTGGCTTGTATTCTGGGAGACATTTCATTCCTAAAAGGTGTTATAAAAATAAATGAGTTGATTTATAAAAAATGCAATGCATATTTTATTATTTTTTTTTCTCATAATGCTTATTTTGTCTGGATTCCTAAGTGAGTAATGTATTGGATTAATTCTTTATGTACACCATTTTGATTTTAATTTGTTGAACAGCATTATCCATCAGTAGTAAAATAAATAATTGCATGTTAGAAAGCTAATTCTGAAATGCCTCTAATTTTCAGCATGGCTTGTTGTTTATCATCTAGAATATATGATCCTCCAAAACACTCATATGTATTTTGAAGGCTTTGTAACATTTGTATTATTATGACTGGAAATAATATATTATAATAAAATTTAAAATATTTTAGAAGCCATTAAAGTATCTTCATTAAACACATTTAAAGTAACACATCTAAGCACTCACAGTTGAAATGAAATTTTAGCTGCTGTTAATTAAAATATGAAGAACCAGCTGTGATGATTTTTCAGAAAACTGATGTTTGGCACCGCAAATAATTTAAAAACTTCAAAATGGACCAAAAGCTGTTACTTTACCTATGGATTTTTAACAGCCCATTGCTAATTATAATGGAGAGAGAAAAACTAGAAGGAAAGTTGCCTCACTTTGCCTTATCGGACTTCTTGCGTGGAGGTTCAGAATGCAGGACATGAGAAGAGGTGTTTTGGGTAGATTAAGAGAAGACACAAGGCAGAGAGACTTGGTCTCACCCTCCATCGACACTGCCAAGAAACTTCGTGCAGACCTCCCTTATACTGCAGGGGGCTACCCAGCGAAGTTCAGAGGGCGCAGCGGAATATACACACACAGAGAAAAGGTCTGGTTTTCACCCTGATCCCTTCTGAATTCCACGTGTGGTAGACGCTGAGTTGAGAGCCTGCTGCCTGCCACAGAATCCTATGATAGAACTCAAGATGACCCACAGCAAGGTAGACACAACGCAAAGCATGGACCAGGAACTACATGGAATGCCCGGCAGACGCTCCCACGGCTCTGAAATATTTTGATACTAAAAGAAGGGGTGATTTTAGAATGTTGTAATAGTTTGAAGAGTCCCACTTCATTACATACTCCCTATCTCCTAGAAGCTCCTGAGAATCTGCCATGGAACAGAGTTTGGGAACACACTTTCCATTG
Source organism: Lepilemur ruficaudatus (assembly GCA_963574885.1). Taxonomy (NCBI): domain Eukaryota; kingdom Metazoa; phylum Chordata; class Mammalia; order Primates; family Lepilemuridae; genus Lepilemur; species Lepilemur ruficaudatus. The sequence continues at coordinate 11,312 of CAUYRT010072802.1, forward strand.
TAAGAAGCCATCAGCATTAACCGTTGAATAACAAAGGGAGTATTTACAGAGAGGTCGTCACAACCTTGTAACATCTTTAGCTAATATTTTAGTACGAGAGTTTGCTTGAAGAAGTGTGTATGGCAGATAGGTCAGGCCATTTATTTGGATGAATTGTTTATAAACATGCTGTTAAAAACACATAACCGTTACTTTCAGCATGGTTTTCTATATATCAGTGTTAACATTTACCCATAACTTTGTTAACCAGTGTTTTGTGCTTCATGAAGAATCATTGATTCTCTTAAATGGTAGCTTTGAGATTTGAAAACATTCCATCAGGGTGTCTATCAAAAAGAGAAAAGAGTCTTAGGGAAGAGGCTAAACTGGTCAATGGAGTTATCTGAAGGAATCATTTTGGGAAGTTAGTTCCAAGAAAAAAGCTTTCTATTACTAGAGGGCTATTCATTTTCTCTAAGATGGTCAGATTAGTTAGTTGCTGTCTTTGATAACATGTCAAAAATAAGTTCAAAGTTATGAGATGAACTCTGGTATTACAGAGTGAGTTTTACATCGTGGCATTGTTGAGCTCCGCCAGGACCCCAGGGGCTATTTGAGAATCCTGCCGTGTTCATCACAAATCCGTTCCCACTATCCAAGATGTACTTTTGTCTACACGTCATCGGTTCCCAGGACTCATGTTGGGTATATAACAAACACAGTGTACGTTTTGCAAGAAACTGTTACTCATTTTATTTCATTTTGAGCAAGAATATATTATAACTCCTAAAATTCTTGGGAAAGCAATGATCAGTCAAACTCAACAAATGATTTCCAAATTATACCAGGATCTTATCAACTCTCCCAGAATTCAATATCTGTCAAACTTTCCACATCACATTTTCTCCCAGGGATTCTAATCACTTCGTTGCTTATTCTAGCCAATATTTTCTTAATTAGATTTTTTTCACTGTAGTATCAATATTATCACTAAATATGTAGTTGGCACTACGCATTTCTACCTTGCCTCCTCAAGACTAGTGCCATCTCTGCTAGCCAATGCTATTGTTCTTAATGATGCGAATTATGTTCTATTTGATTAATATGGTTCTGTGAATCACAGTGAGAGAAAATACTAGTAGTGATTGAACCTTGTAGGTTATATCTGTTATGCTGCCATCTGCTCATTTCCTGTCTATAAAAAAGTAGCATATTTTACTTAGTACTGACTTTTCCCCATGGCTGAAGTAATAAACTCTCCAAGGATGAAATAAAGTACCATAGCTACATATTTCTATAGAAACAGGAAAATAAACTATAATAAAAACTATAAATTTGGATACTTGTTAAATGGCTGAGGAGTATATTTGGTGCAGTGATAACTATTAAATGCATGTTAACAGCCACAATAATTGAGAATAGTAGCAAAACAATCATTATGAATAGTGAAACAAACATAAACTAAGAAGAAATTGCTATTCATTATTTTTTGTGACTTTTTCTAGTGCTAGAGAATTCTTCCCTACTGTGATAATGGTACAAAACATCAATGTAAGTTATAAAATATAAAGCAATTTAAAAAATATTTTCATAATTATTTCATTACCCACACTCTCATTTTCAAAAATATCACAAAATACAGTAATACTATAGTTGCATTAATAAACTAGGCCTTCCAAAAAAGGCATTGCATTTTGTTTTATACAATAATTCTTTCTGTACCATTTATTGCAGACGTATTATGTGCAAGGGTTTCTGCCCAATTCTAAAGATACCAAGGCTAACAAAATCTGTGTCTTATTTCATGAGACTATGAACTAATGATGAAGGAAAACATCAATAGAGATGTGTCTAAGGACCTGTGAGAACACTATGGAGGGAATCTGACCCAGGATTACTTTAGAGGGGTTACGCCTTTCCTGCCTCTGCCCCAATTGCAAGTCACTTAAACATAATTCAGTCATCTTAAGCACCAAAGAGTAGAAGTAGATTTGGCACTTAAAAAACCCAGAAACCGGGACTGGGATTCCTCACTTCCATCATTCTACTGTGACTTCTTCTGGGTGGACTTCATATTTGGTCAGGCCCACTCTAAACGACAGCTGAGGGCAGCTTTGGAATTGAAGTCTTAGTTGTATAAACTGAGAAGAAAGATATCTTTTCTTTCCCAATCTTTCTAGCAAATGTCTTGTGTTTTAGTGTCCTTAGTGTGTTGGACTATGTTTTATCACAAGGCTATCCATGCAACAATCACTCTAGACAAAGGGATAGAATGCAGTGAATGATCACACTGTGGTGTGATGGCCCCTTCTGATTGTGGGAGGGTCCAAGTCCACTGAAGCCACAGGGACTGAGAGTGAGCAATGGGAGGGGTGTGTCCCCAAGAAAGGAAGAATTGGTGATGAGCAGATCAAACAATAGATGTTGACTACAGATGATTTAACAAAGGACATAATCTATCTACCTACCTACTTCCTTCCTTCCTTCCTTCCTTCCCTCTTTTCTTCCTAAAACCATATCTTGAACTGCTGTTGGCCAGGCCCAATGCTTGGCACCAAACATGAAACATGATCTTTATTCTCATTAAATCAACTCCAGAAAATCTTTCAAACAAAACAGTCTTAAAATTAGATAGTCCTCAAATGTCTTCCTCAGTCAAAAATATGACTCTTTCCCCCAAATACATACTCTTTTTTTCTCCTTCTTTCCTTTCTGGCCCTTTTTCTTTGAAAGGAGTTTACAAAGGAAGAGTGGGCATTAGATACGTACATGAGATTTCCTCCATTGGATCCTGAAAAAAAATGATCAATTTTGCAGTGATGTATCTAGAAAATAGTGAATTGTGCAATTTAATTTATGGCGTGATAGCATAAGTTTTGTGGCAGAAGAAAGACCTTAAATTGAGTATGCAGAACTCACTGTCTCTGGCACAACTGAATAGATTCATATTGAGACCTCCCTGCATTGCGGACAGAATGATTTGAGCCCATAGATCTCTACTTCATCATGTGCTAGGCTGGCAGTTAATTCTCTTTCTAGTACATTATTTACTTCAAAATTAACATTCATGAGAACTCAAGGAAATATGCGCTAGCCTAAAACATTTAGGCTTTGTCTACATTGGTCTGATACATGAAGGAAACACTTTTATAGCACACCCAAGTGCCCAAAATGTTGACAAGCTAGCAGTATCTTCCACTCAAAATTCTTCAACTGGTTCTTGGATATTGTGAATGAGGACATTAGATTATTCTTGGTACTTACGGCTACACAGCATAAGTAACATCTGGGAAGGAAATAAGTTGTTCAAAATGCTTTTGGACATCTGTTTTCTGTTAGAAAAACTGCTTCTGTCCTACAATATATTTTATCATCATAATGGATAATAGAGTTTTTGTTTTTTTGGTTATTTATTTATGTATGCATGTTTGCTTTTAACTTGAGGTCATGGAATTTTCCTGAATAATACTTACTTGCAATATTCTGCCCTTTAGGGCATTTTATCTGGTGGCAAGTTTTAATCTCTGTTGTGACAATGACACCTATTAAGTGTAGCACAGTATGGTCTGATGCCAAAAAGACGTTGATATAAATATCAGCATTTATAACAGGGACGCCTTTAAATTCCCTCTTGGGGATTTGTGCTATCCCCATATCTACGTTTTACTGAGGAGAGGAAAGCTAGCCATGCTGTGTTTGGACTCTACTCAATAATCTAATCTGGTACCAATAAAAAGAAGGTAAAGTAAGCATTCTTCTCTGACAGCGAAAGGCCCTGGCGTGGAAAAATCAGGAAATAAGAATGGCTCTTATAGAAAAAGTCAAACACAGCCAGAGGTAGCTGGTGAGGTCCAAAGGAGAGAGGCAGTGAGGGATTCCCTGTGGCGGGGTTTGTCCAATCATTGGGAATACTGTGTCTTTGTGGGTCTCCAACAAACTGCCAGTCCTTTTGTGTTGTCGTGGAGACTGTTAGAACGACTCCATTTAAACTAGCCTTTCTATGTGCATATCTTTCCCATTGCTTCTCCTCCACCACCTTCGTAACCCAAGCACTAAAATCTTCTCATTCTTCATTCTAAGTATCTGTTGCATGCATTCTACTGTTATCCATTCCTGTTCTCCACCACCATCTCCCACTGCCTAAAACCTTTCAAAAGGTGTCATTGGCTCAGGCCTTAGGCCATCTCCACATTCCTGTGGAGTGCCCCATAATTTCATCTTTGCTTACCATTCCTGGTTAGTCTGCATCATTCTGCAACCTGTTACTCTGCACGGAAGCCATCTGAGACTTGGGATTTCTCTTTGCGGTTCACAAAGGCCATGCTCATTCCCAGGAATATGGTCCCTCATACCTTTCATCTGCCTTATTCCTACTCACCCTTCAGGTCTCAACTGAAATCTCACTTGCTCAGAAAGGCCTTTCCTAACGTTGTAGATTTCTGTTATTCTTCCTGCTATAAACTTTCACGTCTTTCTGTATTTTCTCCAATATTAACCTTTTTTATATAAACTTTTTTTTGAAAATCACAGTCAGCTAACATATTTGTTTTCTACTAACCTGTAAGTTCCACGAAACTGGGGGCCATTCTCTTTCTGTTTATGTTGTACAGCCAGCACTGAGCAGAGTGCATGTGTAAGGAGGACCTAAATAATGACTTGTTGCTTGATTAAATGGATGATGATAGTATTAAATGGACAATGATAATCTCTTCAGGAATTAGCCATAGATACCACTTTATATAGCATCATTGAATCATTAGAGACATTGATTAGGATATTACAAATGATTTAAATCCTTATATTTAAAAAAGAAGCATTTTTTACTTTTGAAATCACTTAGTCCAAATCAAATTGATGTAAACATCAGTAAGCCCCAAGAATCAGTGCTATGCCAGAAATTATTTTGAAATTGTATCCAAACTGTAATTGTGCCAGTGAAAATGGTTTACAGCATTTTACATTATTTATTATATAGCTTCGGCTTAAGAAAACATAATTTCTTATGTTTACCAGATTACAATGTGGTAGATTATTTTATTATTCAAAAGTTTCATTTCCTCCCCATCAACCTTCAAGACATGAATTTTCTTCCTTGTCTCTCGACTTTGGGTTGGGCCATAACTTGCTTTGGCCAATGACGTGTAATACAAGCAAAAGTTCTCTATGTGCTTGTGCAGTGGATTTGAGCAACTGTGTTTCTGCCGTTCTCTGTGAAGGCTTCTCTCTTCAAGTTCTCTTAAAATGAGAACAACCTAGAGCCAACCCTGCTGACCTGCAGACCCAGTACAGAAACGTATGCTTGTTATTAAATGCCATTGAGATTACCTAGTTGTTTGTTATGCAAGAAAAGTTGACTTGTGCACAGAGCACCCACATAAACTTACAGAAAAGACGGTGTGAGGCAGAAGGCCAATCGTTGCCCGAGCACATCACTGTAAGTGAAACCTCCATAATTATTTGAATATAATATAAATAGGTAAAGATTATTAAGGCAATGATGTAAAGTTGTTAAATAGAGCAGTACGAAATAACCAGAACATCATATGAGTAAATAGAGAAGACAGTCAAGGATGGTTACGCAGCTTCCACCCTCTAGATCTACCTCTCTGGGTTACCGCCCTCCAGTTGTAGAATCTGGCTCAGCTCTGTGTCTTACATGTGTCTCCCTCTATACTGTCAAGTCACTTGAAATGATCAGAAAACCAGTGAATCCTCAACTAATAGAAGCTAACTAGATTTGTCCCCAAATTGTTATACTAAAACATGCAGAGATTTTTGTGAAGGCTGTAACTAATCATTAAGACCTAGAAGTGCGATCTTCTTTTCACCACCGTAAAGCATCAAAAGGCATTTTTAACATGATGCTGTAATTCATAATCAGTAAAAATTTTCCAGTATGTTGGAAGCCGAAGTATGCTTTCAAAAAATGAAATTGGTACTCTACTCTCATTAATGAGTGCTTTGAATATGTATGGAGATAGCTCTCCTCATTTTCAATAATTCTTCTTGTTCATTATAGAGTTTAAAGGGGTAGGGGGTGGGGAGTAAAAATACCATTTTACAGGCACAAAAATTTTAACTAGCAGCAGATGGTGAGACTGTAAAGAAACTGCTCCTCACATGAAGCTTATGGAAATTGGTTTCTTTCTGCTATAGTCACACATCACTTAGTTCTAGAATCAGAGGTCAGAGCAACACTTGCCATATGCTAACCCCAGTACATCTACCTCTTGCTGGTATAGATGCTACATTTCAAGGAATTTGATTTGAGCCAAAGCATGCTGTAATTTTTATAATAACAAGCCATGGCCTTTGCTGACATTTTACCTCTGCCCAATAATGAATTCTCTGGAGAGCTGGAAGCTGTTTTCTTAAATTTGAAATAAAGCTTAATCCTACTTCTTGTGGACCAACAACAAAAAACTGTATTAACTTTCTACATGCAACATAATCTTTTTGAGGACAAAGGAAAACAGATGTGTATGTGTGTGTGTGTGTGTGTGTATGTGTTTACCTGTTGATATGAGGGTGGAAGAATGTCACTGGGGAAAGGGTAGGTTGGAAATTTACAGTCCCTCTATGGTAATTTAAAAAATATGTCCACAAATTATTAGATGTATTTCCTTTCAAAAGTTGGAGACTAATTCCTACCCTGCTAAATGTGGAGTGGACTTTTTGACTTGTTACTAACAATGGAATGGAGTAGAAATGATGCCGTGTGACTTCCAAGACTAGGTCATGAGGAGGAGAGCTTCTATCTGGCTCTCTCTGGGGCTGCTTTCTCTGGGAAAAGACAGCGGCCATGTTGTGAGGTAGCTCAAGTAGCTCTATGGGTAGACCTGCATAAGGAGGAACTGAGGCCTCCTGCCAACAGCCAGCACCGACTTGTCAGCTTTGTGAGGATATCACATTGGGAGCAGATCCTCCAGTCTCAGTCCAGGTTTCAATTGACTGCAGCTCTGTTGCATATATGATTCTATGTCATGAGCTACCCTGAACTAGAACTGCCCAGCTGCTCAAATTCCAGACTCACATCCATTGTGTGAGTCTATAAAGGTTTATTATTATTTTAAGCTGCTAAGTTTTGACATAAGTGTTACTCTGCAATAAATAACTGATGTGCACAGGCTTATTACATTCATTATCTTGTATTCTCATAACAATAAGATGTATACTAATATTATCATTTCTTAATATAAGAGAGAAATTGAAACTTAGAGAGTTTAAGTAATTAAGTTACTCTATTTCTCATTGGGTCTATATATCGGTAAGGATTAAATTCAGCTGCAAGCAACAGAATATGTAACATTAAAAAGACGAATACACACTTCCACACATAACAATGTATATTAGGAAATTGAAGGTTGGTCCTTTTGCTCATGAAATGCACCCATGGGTCCTAGCTGCTTCTAACTTTTTGTTTCATTATTATCAACATGTTGCATTATACTCATGTTCACAAGATAGTTGCTGCACTGCCAGATGTTGCAACCATATTTTGGACAGGAAGAGGAAAGGGGAAAAAGTCAATAGTCTTCCTTTTGAATAGCTTAGCTTTTTTGTCTCAGGAAGAAAAACCCTTTCTCCATTTTTTAAATTTTGCAGCCACACTCATCACAAAAGAAATAACCTCCAAACCTCATTTGGTCCCTAACTTTAGCTCAAAGTCTAAGAACTTTTGAGTGGTGGACAGATTACTCCATCATTCCTGGACTGAAAAGTGAAACTAACAATATATGCCATTCAAAGCTACTCTTTCATGGTTGGAGAAGAAATGGATCTTCATGTTTATTAGCATTTAGGTAATCAATTAAAGTCATCCCCATTTAAATAATTCACATTTTTCTTGCGGTTAACTTGTATAAGTCATTCAAAACATGCAAAAGTATTCCAGGCCCAATATTCGAGTTATACTATGATATAAATCATTTGGTCCAAATTCTTGAAATCTTTAAAAACTCGCATATTTCTCTGGTTGTTAAGGGAAGCAGGTGATTGTATAAGTCAAAAATTAAATAGCCCACTCTTCATGTTAATAATAAATTCAGTTCATTAGAATGCATATTTTATCAAGAAACAATTATATACAATCACTGTAAAAATATATCAAACTTATGTATAGTTTACATTAGTTTAATTAAATGGTTAATTAAGTAATATTAATATGTGTACTTTTCCCTAATAGAGATTAATCTGCTCAAGTCGATTTCAAGTAGATTTTTCAAGGAAACAGCCTTTTATAAGCCTAACATTGTTAAGAACGCCTTTCTAAAAGGCATGTGAACATTAAAGTCAATATAGTCAAGTGACCACATGATTTCAGTCCTTCTCTAGATTATATTAAATGTAAAAAAAGGGGGGGGGGGAGTTAAAAGAGAATAAGTCTTTCTTGGACCTGAGAAGATGAAAGTGGAATTTTATGAAACACACCAGAGGTTTTATAAAATTTCTTAAAGATATATCATGAATGCTACCAAACAAGTCACAAATAAAGAAAAAATATTTCAAAAACATATAACATAAATTTTCAAAATAAAAAGATCAACAGAAATATTAAAACTTTAAATGAATAAAATTGCTCGAAACACAACTAAATGATGACAAAAATGAGAAAGAGAAAAATTAAGAGATATAGTGTTTAATTCTAAGAAACATTTTGAAAATAGAATGATGGAAATAAATAAATAAGTAAAATATTAGAAAAGAATGGTCAAAATTAGGAATAAAAACTGACTTTATTTTGAAAAAGCCAACTGAGAGCCAAACAAAAGGAGCCGTTACAAAGTCTTTTAATTTGATATATTCCTGCCAAATTTCAGATAATAAAAGATCCTAAAAATTTCAGGAAGAAAATACTGGGGTTGTATTTCAGCAAACAAACAAACAAAAAGGAATGAAAGAAAGAGGAGGTATGCGATCTACTCAACAATGCAATTAAATTAGCACAGGTGTTCAGTAAAATGAGATCTTGGGATGAAAAATTACATTTTGTGTTTACAAACCAATCAGTTCATGTTAGAAGAAATCTGTGGCCTGTCTAAAATTGGTTTTCAAGAAGAAAATGGTTTCTATGTATTAATCTGGAATCTTTAATGATGAGAAAGCTGTGATCCAAATATGAGGCACACTAAAATGGTTTATTATTGTGTACAGTTGCTAGAAAGTTAAGAAAAAAAGAACACAGTTGGATTTTACACTTGAAAAACCCTCTTTTGAGCTGCTCACACTGAGCAACCAAGTTTTATACTGTCAGTCCAGTATACGTCTTGATTTTTCAATAAATAATATTCATACAATCATGTTATTGACATGATAACAATTACAGGTAATTAATTTTCTCATTTTGGAACGCATCTGTAGGGCATGCTTTGGGGATCTAATCTTGGTGACTAAATAGACTCTACATGTTATCTAAAACATAATTCTAAAGACACAGTTGATAGAAGGAAGAAGGGATGTGGGAGGAGGGAAGTAGTTTTAGGGCATCCAATTACCTGATCTTTCACAATAGGAATCATAAATTCACTAGTGTCTACTGCTAACAGAATAAGTAAAGAGGCATTTATTAAAAAGGCATTTATTTAAACTTAAGAAAACCCAAAGAAGAATTCCTGTCTAGGTCTTAAAAGCCCCTATTTCAAATTCACTTATCTTCCTGAACTTGTCTCATTACTGGAGGTCAAAACAGTGAGTTTGTATTCCTCCTACACACCCAGTCCTTTCCTGCCTCTGGGCCTTTCCATTTGTTGTTTCTTTGGCAGGAAAATTCTTCCTCAAGTTTTTTTATGGCTGTCTTCTTATAATTGTACGTGTTCACCTCAATTGTCACTTTCCATCATTCTTAAGGAGCTCTTTACCTTGCCCTTGGCCACATCACTCCACTGCATTATTTTGCTTCATTGTTTAGTTAATATTTACCACCATCTAATATTATGCTATTTTTTATTCAGTATTTCTCCTCTCTTACTTGGATATTAGCTCCGGGAAGGCTGTAATTTTTTTTTTAACCTCATTGGGTTGCTCAACAAGAATTTGCTGAGTAAATCAACTTAATAGTATAATTAATATTATGTTAGTATAATTAATAATTAATAAAATATTAATAAAATTAATAATAGCAATAGTAATAATAGTAGTCATGTTATCAGAGGAATTGTGGTCCTCCAAAATTCATATGTTGGAGTTCTAACCTACAGTACCTCAGATGTGGTTGCATTTGGGGACAGGGTTTTACAGAGGTAATGAAGTTAAAATGAGGTTATTAGGATGAGCCTTCATCCAATATAACTGGTATTATTAGTGGTATAAGAAAAGGAGTTTAGGATACAGGCTTACACAGACAAGACTTTGTGAAGACAGAGGGGAAAAAAGGGCCATCTATTACTACAAGCCCAAGAAAGGGGCCTCAGAAGGAAGCAACGCTGATCTTTGACTTCTAGCCTCCAAAGTGTGAGATAGTAAATTTCTGGTTTTTAAGTCACCCAGTATGTGGTAATTTGTTATAGCAGTTCCATCAAATTTATACAAACACTATCATAACTCAGGAGAACAATGAAATGAGAATATGCTAAGTGACTTAAATGCGTTAACTACATCATCTTTCACAACAGATAAAAAAATAGATCCTAACTAAATTTGATTTAAAGAGAAAAAATTGGTATAAACATATAATGTAGAAAATGGTAATGAATATAAGAAGAATTAAAATGGTTAAAAATGATTTTCTTAGAAGTAGAGTAGAAATAGATAACATGAGAGATATTTATTTTCTTAAAAATTATATTCTATATTGCGTAACTATTTTTTGTAGGTGGATTACTTTTACGAAAAATGTAGATGTAATTTTTCTATAGTTTTGAACTATCTATGGAAAGGTAACATCGACTTGTGGCATCTGTATCAACTTTTTTTTCCTAGTAGATTTTTATTTCAGGTGGGATTCTGGTTTACAGAGTATAAAAAAGAAAAGAAAACGGCCATGAAAACTCATTTATTCCTTTTGGTTTTCCAACACTGAGACTGCATTGGTGGCAGTCCATGAGGGAAAAGTCTAAGAGATAGACTTCAAAAGAGTCATCACTGGAACAAACAGACTAGCAGTAAGATACAGTGTCAGGAATGTTTATAAATTCTGACTACAGTCGTAGAAACAGATGGAACTGACAGGTGGTAAAATAGCAGACGAAATATACAACGCTGATAGTGAAGAAGATTGGGAGGTGATCAGATTCAATTTTCTGGAAGGGCTTCCATTCAATACACTTGAGAAAGCTGATGTATTTGAGACAACGGAGGGACAATTCTGTTGCATCCATGTCACAGCCATTAACATCAAATGTGTAGAGAATTTGACCCTTAAAATTATTAGAAAATAAGTAATGTAAAGTTGATTAATTGCAGCCAGTTAGACCTTTAAGATGAGATTGAAGATTATAATCGATTATCAAAGAAAACCACTAAGACCATGGCAAGACTAGAGGTCTGGATCAACTAGTTGTACCTCCCATCCAACGTAGGGTCTGCAGTTTGGTGTCCTTCCATAGTTTTTCTTCCATGCCTGCTTTGTATCACTTGAAAAATAAAATGTCATATCTGAACGTGTCTGTGAGTTACACTTTCTTTGAAACCCTGTGATTATTTTCATGTTTTTGTTTTTTCCTGAGTACAATGAAAAGGAAGCTTCACTTCCTTACTGGAGCATTCTGATTCATATAGAATTTCTCTAAGTCACCTGGCCTGGGTATTTTGTTTCCCCTTGCCGGTTATATTTGTCACTTATGACCAAGTTGGTCTCTCCTGAAACAGAAGAGTGGTTAATTTAAATGTAGAATCTTCACTGCTCAATTTTTCAAGTCAAAGTATTGTTTTGGTGGTTTTACTTGAATTATATGGTTGATTTTCTTGATCATTAACTAGTCTTGTCCTGAAAATATCTGACTAAAGTTGTACTGCTCTCTACTAAACAGTTGAGATAGTCATTAGCATTGCTGAACATGTTTTCACTTTTTTGTGATTTATTTTGTTCAAAGGGAAGATCAATTACATTTTGAAAATACTGTTCACGTTGTTAGAAACCTTCCAATCAATTCAAGCAGGGAAGATGTAGACTCATTATTTTATAATCTGGGTAGCATCTAAGGTAATGATAAATGCCTTCCTCAGAATAAAAACACACATTTATTTCTTTTCTAACCTACAAATTACTTGTATAACTCAATATTTTACCTGGCTTCCATATTTAAAAAGTAGATGATTTAAGGTGAATCAGTGAATTCATTCCTCTTGACTTTAAATGTGTCTTCATTATATGCATTCCAAAGAAAAATTATCTAATCTATGAAGATACATTGTAATCACTAACTAATCTGCTGAATGCGTTTATAACTACAGTTTTGTGCACTGTGAAGCACTCTAATTGCTCAGTATTGCTAACTCTAATGTAATGCCTTGCAAAAATAATCAAGGTGCAAAAAGTATTCAGAGTATAGACTGTACCAGATAAGCAAATGCATGGAGGGACAGAAAGAATAAGACAGCGAATGCAATCGGGTTCCTAGTTATTTCACCCTTAATATTAGTTAATAAAGTTCATTTAGATAGAAAGAGGGAGAAAAATCTTTATTCTGTACCTTTGTGTTTGTGCATGTGTTTGCTTAATGATTGTAGGAGGAAGGTAACCATATTTTGGAGGAAAAAAAGAAAAGTAATCCATAATCGAAAAAGTGCTTCTTTCTGTCTTTGCTTTTTTCTTTGATGCTTCCTTATGATATTTAAATTTTTATTTCTTATGCTGACAAAACACGTAGAAACATGTAGGCAGAGTGTTCAGCAAGGTATCTGGAAATGAAGACCTTTTTAAAGTCTGCCTTTTTTTCAGAAGACAAAAGAATTGGATATGCTGTCTGAGGAAGTGACTAAGCAAAAGAAAAATGGAATTTTTATCAAAAGTAAAAATGCAAATGATCACTAGCTTTTTTGCTCACCAAATAAAATAAAGTAAAATAAAAAGTTTAGGCGGTCAGAAGGTAATTTTAAATATTTTACATTTGTTTTTTAGTTTGTATGTTACCTCTATGTTTTGGGGATTGTCTGATAAGTGTTAATCACATGCTTTATAATATAATTAAGTGCCAAACTATTGATATACTTTTCAACCAATCCTTTTTGTCTTATTAAATCAGACATTTTGACTTTTTTGTGCATGACCTTAAAAATCAGAGCATTGGTTCAGTTTTTGAAAATCTCAAATGTAATGAGATTGGTCCCCATCAGAAGCAGTGGGTAAGACAAAATCAAGCTCATCAAGTCTTTTTATGAAACAATGCAGTAAGGGCGAGTGGGGTGGGAGAACGGCTCAGAGTTGATTAAAATCAGCTGCAGCATCTAATAAGGTAGTTCGAATGAACATGTTTGTGGTTTTATGTGCAATTTTACAGAAAATGCTAAAGAGATCAGGTATGTACGCCATAATGGATTTACCTAGACTCCTCACAGCATATTTAATTCCAGCAGGGATACCTAATTGTCACAAAGCTAGGCATAAATTTAAGTTTGGAAAGTTTAGGTCTACTTTTAAGAGTGACTCACTATAAATATGGACTGACTGCCCTTGAACATTTTTAGAGCATGTGTGAATCTGGTGTTAAAACCGGCAAAATTCATTGCCTGTTTTTCCTTTACAAGTGGAAAAATTTACAGTATCTCTCTCGGGTCTCTTGAGCTATGTGGAGATGCACAAATCTCAGTTTTAGTGAGAGCCATATACTGACTTTATTAGTCTTCTGGGAACCAGAATCAGCTCCATTGACTGGGAGATTTGCTCATTTTAGAAAAGTACATGGACTTTTGTATTTAGTGTACCCTATATTATCTTAATTGTGACTCTTTTAACATACTTATTACTTAATATATAGGTGTTTCTTTGCAGTTTTTATCTCCCTACCTCTGTTGCTTGGATTTAAAGATTGCAGTAATTGGGACAAGATGACTGACCTTCCTCGGGGTCAGTGTGGAAAACCAGTGACATTCCATGAAATATTTGAATTCTATTACCACAATAATGACCTAGATTATTTAAAGTAGTAACAATAATAACTAATATTATTTCCATTTTAAGTAAGGTGGTGTTTTCCAATGGATTTTATACACTAATATATTCAGCTTATACTTATTCATATTTATTGCACTAATATTGTAGGCAAGACACTGGGGGGAAAAAAGCAGTTAGACACATTGCCCTAAAGACACAGTCTGGTATGGTCAATGAGGCAGCTTACAAATTAGCTATATAACCGAAAGGAATGCATATATATGTTCACCAAATGACATAAATTAAAATATTCATAGCAGCATTATTCCTGCTAGTCAAATACTGAAATTGCTCAAATGTCCATCTACACTGGAATGAATTACTGAACTGTGACATGGTTGCATAACAGACATATACATTATGGCCGTGAGAATGAACAAATTACAACCACATGCGGCAGCGCAGAGGAGTCCCATAAATGTTATGTTGAGTGGACAAAAAAGTGTATAGACTGCGTGATTCCATTTACGCCAAGAAGAGACAAAATATCTGTGCTGTCAGAAGTCAGTAAAGAGTTGCTGTTGAGAGTTGCGGTGGCTGGGAGGAAACAGGAAGGGACCCTCTGCAGTGCTGGCAATGTTCTGCTTCTTTGAATTGTGTGATGAGTATTCAGTTTATGAAAATTCATAAACCGTACACATATGATTTGTGCGATTTTCTATATAGACATACTTTGAGTTTAAAGTCATCAGTATCATTAAGTAGAATAAGATGAGCCCTTTACGAATAAAATCTTTTGTAAGAGACTGGGCTATAGTTACTATGTGCTACTACTGCCCATGTTTTCTTTCCTTAATTTTTTTTTTTTGATTCATTAAAACTTTTTATTTGCCTTAGCTTTCTTAAATAACTGGGAGGATTTGGAGACTTGGAGATAGAGACATTCTTAGAGGAAGGAAATATACAAGCCAAAGTAAAGGGGTAGAAACCTATTGTTGGGGGACAGATTGAATGGGCTTTCAAGTACTTGAAGAGAAGCTGGAAAAGTCCAAAGAGGAAAGTGCTAAGTTAGGTTTGGGCCAGACAAGGAAAAGTTTCAAAATATTTTGAATAAAGTTTCCATTTTTTTATTCAGGTGATGGGAGTCAATGAAGATTTAGAGTTACAGAATGGCAGCATTAAAATTGCATTTTTGAATATCTGGCAAAAGAGCTTTGGAGGATGGATAGGAAGCCAGAGAAACTGAAGGGGAAATGATTTGACCTCCTCTCTCCTGCAGTATTACGGAGAAGTATCACAGGGCTATGCACCTGGCGACTATCAGAGCGGGATAGTGATTGGCACCTAATCATTACTGATCAATAAATATTTCCTGAATAAATAAAAATGTGAAGCAATAAACAAAAGGGTTTTGCATTAGACTCTGTAAATTGGCGTTCTTGAGGGATGAGTTTGCTTTTTCAGTGGTTCATCATTCCAAACCAGCAGAACCTTTGATTTTTTTGTTTTTTTTGGGTTTTTTTTTTTTTTTTGGCTAGGTAATGCTACTTGCAATTGGGCCTGGAACATTTATAAACTCTTTCCCATTCTTAGGTGATATTCAGATAATTGAGTACTATCTACTTGAAACCAAAAGTGTATATAGAATGTAACAGTAGGCCAGGTTGCATTGTCCTACTAATTCTCTCAAAATGCACTTTGTAGTAAAATACAAACTTTTCTCAGGTAGAATATTATACTTGTTTCTTGATGATTATCCTGGATAGAAGATAAACAGTTATAAAATACTTTTGGATGCTTTGGTTAAAAATTATTGACACTACAATTCTTCAGTTGTTCCTGTCCAGCTTTTTTAGAGATAAGATCAATGGTAGGCCGGCACGGTGGCTCACTCCTATAATCCTAGCAATTTGGGAGGCTGAGGCAGGAGGATTGCTTGAGGCCAGGAGTTTGAGACCAGCTCTCAGAAGAGCAAGATCCTGTCTCCACAAACAGAAAAAAAGAAAAAGAAAAAAGAATTAGTGGGGCGTGGTGGCATGCACCTGTAGTCCCAGCTACTTGGGAAGCGGAGGCAGGAGGATCACTTGAGCCCAGGACTTTGAGGTTGCTGTGAGCTATAATGACACTACTTCACTCTAGCCAGGGGGACAGAGCAAGACTCTAATTAATAAATAAATACATAGTCAGTAGCAGTAAGTGCTACTGTGTGTTTTCACTTAGAATTCTGACTTATTAGGATTTGGGGTCCATTTTTAAGGAAAGTTTATACGGTTATGTTGAATTACCTTGTTTCCATTAGTTTTGCTTGCAACTACTGGAAAGAATTTTGGCACATTTGGTGGCAATTGGCTACAGCCATTTGCAAGTGAGGAGGGCAGGAAGGACACTACAGCTCCCAGATCCATCCAGGCAAGCACACAAGGCAGACAGGACTCGGAAACAGTTTATCAGCAAAGTGTGTGGGGGGAAAGGATGTCTGGATCATCTAATTCTTTTGAGCTAGTGTTTGCTGAACTGAATCTACGAGGTAATTATCTTCATTTTCTCTTTGTGCTCCTCGACACAACTTAATTGTAAGGGAATGAAGAAGATAGAACGCTCAGCTGATTCATTGTGCATTAGTGCACAATTCCAATTTCAGTTTGAATTTCAGACTCTTATCCTTCCCTTCTGCTATGGCTTGACCACTTTCAATCCATCTTCCACGTTCTCACTAATGTTATCTTTTATAAATTTTCATTTTATTATGCCACGTCTCTGCTGGAAAAAGTTTAATGGGACAATCTGGGAGGCGTTAACTGCTTTTACTGGCTTTAAATAGGTGTTAATGGTCTGTCCGTTGAATCAACTTTTGAGAAAAAAAGAAAAATCTATCATTAATGGCAAGCTCACAGAGAACAGGACCCTGAAAAGATTTTAGCTTAGTTTTATTTTGCTGATTATATTTTAAACCAGGGGTGGGGAATCTCCAGCCTTAAGGCCACAGGTTCCCCATCCCTGGTTTAAACTCTCCACTCTCCATGTCAAGGTCTCAGGAGTGAGAATGAATTAGTTATCTCTGGAACATGTTCTGGAGTTCATTGTAAACAAATAAACACAAGTTCATCGTGCAATTTAAATAACCATTCAGGAGTAATTGTTTGTGATTGCAAGATATATTTTTATTTATTTATTTATATTTGAGACAGAGTCTCACTCTGTCGCTCTTGCTAGAGTGCAGTGGCGTCATCACAGC
The DNA here is from genome assembly GCA_963574885.1 of Lepilemur ruficaudatus. Classification (NCBI taxonomy): domain Eukaryota; kingdom Metazoa; phylum Chordata; class Mammalia; order Primates; family Lepilemuridae; genus Lepilemur; species Lepilemur ruficaudatus. Next base: position 28,555 of record CAUYRT010072802.1, read on the forward strand.
TCACTATCACTCCAACTCCTGGGCTCAAGCCATCCTTCCGCCTCAGCCTCCCAGAGTGCTAAGATTACAGGCATGAGCCACCACGCCCAGCCTGCAAGATATATTTTTAAAAGTAATGGTGTTATTCATTATCCTTTGTTTCTTTATGATGAGGGGGAAAAAAGAAACTTTTGAATTTGACTTTACATGAGAGCTAAAAACTTTTACGCCACTCCCCTTCCCACCAAGAGAATATACTCAGAATTTAAAAAGGAAATGTGGAAATGAGAAGAACTATCAAGTTCAGTCTAGGTTAATCCAAGAATGAATTAGACAACTTTTCTTTCACAAGTCATACTGTTAATTTTTTTGAAGTCTAAGATGACTAATTATTATTAACGTCAACATGTCATATTTTTAATGGAAATTCTTGTAACATTTTAAAGAAACTTCCACCATTCATAGCCCATACAATAAACCCATAAACATGGAATCCTCTTTAATATGCCATTATTTAGAATTTTTAAATAATAAAAACATCTGAAATAAAGTTTTACTTATTCTTTAATGGAGAACTGGTACACAAATTTAAACAATGGTATATACCATATGTTAATTGGGGATGTTGAATCAATAAGCATACTTGATTTTTATATCATTTCTCTTATAAAAAATAGCATATCCTGAAATCCTGTTTTTCCTTTTTCTACGCAAATTTTTTTTCTTTTTCTTGGTATCCATTTTTTCTTTTCAAAGTAACAGAAACAAAACATTTGCAAGTTACAGTTTCATAAGATACGATTATAAAAAGATAAGTGATGCAAATCTGATGCTTCTTGTTTTCTTTACCTTTTTAAAAATTTTCTTTTTGCCTCTGCAGATTTACTTCTTACATTCTAGCTAAAAATATTTTCTGTTTAAGAAGGGGAAAAAATGCCTTGTGACAATTTGCATAATATGTTAATGTCGATATGCATCTAGACATCTGGATGGCATTTTAATATCTCATTCTCATTCAAGGAACTAGACCTCACACAGATGGTAGAGACAATTTTAAGAGCATTGTTGTAAACAAATAAGGCAGCCAGGAAACCAAACACTCTCCTAGATAGGCTTTGCCGCCAAAGAAGCTTTTTAGTGAGATGTTTTGACTACAAGATTGTACAGCCCTTATCAGTCTCTGACAAAAGGAGAGGTACCAGCAGGCAGTTTTTCTATGCAAAGGAAAAGAACAAGAAAAGCACCATCAGCCATGAATTTTCAGTTTTGAACATTTTAAAGATTAAGTGTATTTTTATACATTTACACAGAAAATATGTGTGTATATATACACACATCCATACATATAACATATAGGTGTGTGCATATATATACACACACATGCATACACATATTTTAATAAACTAGGCTGATACAATATAACAATAAGTCGATGTCTTGCTTCCTTCTCTCCCTAGGAATGCCTGTAGTCAAATCTTTGGTTATTAAAAGCACAGGACTCTGGAAACATTTTGCCTGGATTTAAATACTGATTCATCATTAACTGGCTTTGTTATTTTAGGTAGGTGACTTACTCTCTTCTTGCATCTGTTTTGTCATCTGAGATAATAATGATCCCTCTCTCATAGGGTTTGTAAAAAGATTAAATGCATCAAATACATATCAAACGCTTAGCACATGTCTATGCCTAAGAAGTACTCAATAAATGTTAGTAGTTATTAACATTATTTTATTTTTATTACTTTTTACTTTGCTATACTTTTGAATCTGGCCATATCTAACATAAAGACATTTAACTTGTTCTCTTATGTAGTAAGAACATATTTCTAGGTCTCCCGAAGATGTGGCAAGGACCCAGGCTCTGGAACCAGACAGACTGCATCTTGCATCTGAGTCTTTCTTTTACCAATTGGACTGTCATGGAAGTTATGTCAGAGCCAGCATGTTTATTGTAGGGGCGAGACAATTCTTATTTCACCAGATTGTTGTGACAATGTTGATGAAGTAAATGCTTTTGGTGATATCTATTTTTAGGTCACATATCTTTTTCCTGAGATTTGCATGGCTACTTTTACCCAAAGGAGTGGGCACCTAGCAATCATATTTCTCCTTATTCTACTTTTCTGGCAATCACAGATCAATTTTGATTAATTTGGGCCAATTTTGATTTGGAATTGAGAGATGTTCGTGAGTTTAGGCTGAGCCTTAGAAGAAGGGTATTTCATTTGAGGAGCTATGGTATTTGTCATGTTTATCCTAAAGAAATAACACTTTGTCAGGAGAGCAAGCCAGAAAAGGATATATAGAATGAAAGTCTACATAGAAGAAAGAGAAGACACTCAGAGTGAAACAGAGAAAAGATAAAATAAAATGCCTTTTCCTGGATCCCAGATAACTTCCTCTTCTTGGATTTCACAGAATCCATAGATTACATCTCAGATTCATTCAAACTGATTTTTTTATTCACCTTATATGTGATAGATTTCTTTTACCGGGGACTAAAATACCCCAGATCAAGGTGAGAAATAATGAGATCAGATTATGTGGTAATCTAGTCTATTTTGTCTACAGAACACTCCCTTATTCCACATTTTAAATCTATTATGGAGATGAAATCTATTATGGGATTTGTAAATGAACTGATAATACCAGGGAAAGGAAAGAGCAGGGATGGCAAATCTTTGGTACACCCTTAACAGGCATCACTAATCAATCACAGCCTCTCTGCCCTGAATACAGACTCAGCCTCAGAATGCTTTCCATTGCCTGACTTCAAGATGACCCTTGACTTGATTAAGAGTAGAGCGGGATGTAATATGAGAAATATGTCAAGGTAAACAGTTCAGGACTAACCCGGGAGCAACTTTCTGCTGCTGTACCTTCCATGTGATATGGGAGGCAAGTGCAGTGTCTTAAAGGAAAGGGAGAAGAATGGACATAAAGAATGAAAAAATAGTTCACATTATCCATGTCTTTAAGAGATGTAATGAGTTCTGAATGAGAAAAGTAATTACACAATGGCAAAAGGAAACAAGACACAACTTACTTCATTGAGGGCCAAGTGAACGGAGCAGATAATAATAACATTAGGCCACATGCTCTGAAGACTTGGGAGACTGGCAAGGGCTAATTAGATGGGGTCGGAGGTTATAAAGGTGTACATGAGCATGGACTAGCAAGCCAAGTTGTCTGGAGCAGACATTCATGCCAGGAAAAATGAGAAATGGAATTGAAAGACCATGCAGGAAACAGGTTATGGGAAGCCTTCAATGGCATGTTAAGAACTGAGGACTTCATTTGTAGGCAACGGAGAAGGTGTCATTACGTAATTAATTATCAGCATCAGAACAGAGGGAGATCCTAAGAGATCAAGTGGACTAGCCTTCTGCCTTAATGCATGTGTGTTTGTATGCTTTTAATTGGTAGTAGTAGCTGATTATTTATGCCCCAAAGTCTAAATACAGCACTCACATAGCTGACTATATATTCCCAGGTTAAAAAAATACTGAGGGAATTCCCCAGGGTGGTAAGGGGAGATAAAATGGCTCAGGTCATGCTCTCTAAGGCACTGATTAAAGTTCATATGCTCATTTTAGTATTTTGTTGTTTATTGCATGCATAACATCAGTATTCACTTAAAGCAGGGTTTCTCAACCCCAGCACTTTTGATGTTTTGGGCCAGTTAATTCTTCTTTGGGGAGAAAGAGTCAGGTCTACATGATATTTAGAAGCTTCCCTGGCCTTCAACACTAGATGACAATACTACCTGCCCCCCTAGTGTGACAACCAAAAATCCTTCTGGACATTGCTAATTGCCCCGTGAGTTAAAATGGTCCCCTTCAGACATTGCTAAAGGTCCCCCACGGGTTAAAATTATCCCTGGTTGAGAACCACTGACCTGCAGCATGGATTTCTATTTATAATTTAAAATAGAAAAAGCACTTGCTTGGAGTTCAAAACAGACTATTAACATATAATTAAGTAGTGGTTTGCAGGATAAATTAGAGACAATAGAAATGGGAGGCAATGAAAATATGCAGGAATGATCATGTCAGTCTAGAACTGAATAGATGAGGTCACGAACTAGGGCACTGTGCCTGGCGACAGGTAGGAAACAGAGACACCAATAGCAATAGTGGGAGTAGCAGCAGCTGGTATGGTGGTAGAAGCAGCATTTGTTGAGAGCTAATATCACTTCTCACAAGAATAGTTGGAAATGACTGCTACCATGGATGGTTATCCCCATTCTCCAGGTGAGGAAACCGAAGGTTAGTAGTCACCCATGACAATGTTGGGATTCCAACTCATCTGTCTTATTTCAAACACTTTCCATATATTGTCTCATTCCTGAAACAGTAAGGTTTTGCACTGCAAACGGTAGACAGGAAAAGGCCATCGGAATGGTCACACTCTCTGCTGTTTGTTAAATTATGCCATCTTTCCACAAATCCCACTCTTTTTACTTAAAGTTATGAGAACAAAAAGTGTTCCCTTTAAGAATGGCATAGACTAGTGCAAGACTGGTGCCCCATCTGCTCTAGTTTAGTTGGATACTGCCACGGTACTCTCATTAGTAAAGAGAGAGCGTTCACATGCATAATGTGCCCATTTTCCAAAGGCATAATTTACATGATTCTGCCTTTTCCTTAAAAATTCATTACAAAGATAAGAGTGTGATTATCATAAAGCAAATATAGCCAAATTATGGCATAAGGAAACTTTTAAGAAAAATAGACAAAAGTAATTTTAACATTTTAGACATTATAAAATCTATGTGCTACTAATAATACATAAAAATTTTTATACTATCTAAAGACTTTTTATAGTCATTATTCTATGCCCATAACTAGATTTTGCAATTCCAGCATGCCTCTGAATACAGCAAACTTCCAGTTAGCTTGGTAAATAATTCACTTTTTTTGTGGAATCTCCAAACTGGTCATTTCTGTCCTTTTATTTTGAGATAAAACACCTTCTGTTTACTTCTCTGAGACACAGAAACACCTACAACTCCAAGTAGGAGAAATATCTCCAAGTAGGGGAAATAAAAGGAGAAATACTCCAGAAACCACTGTTTGGAGCGGGTTGAAAGACTGTTCAGATGAACTTTAGCTTAACGTTAGGAAAATAAAGACGCCTCTTGGAATCAGCAAATAACTATATTACACACATGCTAAAATTCTAAATTTCTCACTTTGGAAGTATATTGTATTTATCAGTTGAAATATAAGCCCAAGCATAGGAGACAAAAAGTAAGTTCAGATATGAACCCAGCTTACCCAACTTCTCTGAGCTTTAGTCTCTCAATATGTGAGGTGGAAATAAAATAAGAATTTTATAGGTTGTTAAAGGAGTGAATGAAATAATGTACCTAACATGCTTACACAGTATCTAGCACAAAGTATAATAAATATGGTCACTTTTGTATGATAATGGCTATTTACCAATCTCTGCAGTTGCCTTAATGGAACTGTAACAGAACTGAATAAGGAAGGCTGCTGTAATGTCAGCCCAGTGCCCGACACTTAGGGAAAAACATTATTTCAGCTTTTCTGTGCATGGTATATTTTTCTCCCCCAAACACCTGTGAAGGTGATCTTTATTTAACCATTTGAAGAGTCAGTAACCTCCTTTCTATTTCCAGATTCCATCTAAACATCAGTAAAAAAAAAAAAATTTAACTATGCATTGGACAAGTAATAGAAATAAAACAGTATGAATCAAAGCACAGTATTTATGCATATTCTCTATGAAAACAGAACTAAAAAGTTATGAATAAAGTTAACACCCATTTTAAAAAGTGCTTGAATCTGCCTGGTAGAGTAAATGTACAGTTGAAACTATTACTGTGAGAAGAAATTATTATTTAATATTTATAAATATTTCTGATCTTTATTTCTTTATCACTTTTCTGATCTTTATTAACACTTTAATATTTCTGATCTTTATTTCTATTAGAAAGAAACACATCTTTAAAACATGCTGCATTTATCTTTATCTGTCTGTGCAGATGAGGAGTCCATACCTCCATTCCACTTTTTTGTTTTGAGAATGCCAATGAATGCTTTGGAGAAATGTATGCTATACTAGAAATTTATTAGATTTTATCAAATGGCAGGTGGTTATGAATTTTGTTTCCAAAAAGGAGACCTGAGGGATATTCCATATTAAAGGCTTTACTCCCTTTTGGTGGAAACATGCAAATCATTTGCTTTTGCTAAAAAATCGTCTATGAAACATTTCTTCTTTTATTATTTCCCTCTGGAATGGCAGCTTCCTATTATTCATAATTGTAAATGCAATTGACATTTTGAAGTTTGTATTCATGGGACTAAGATATTTTTTGTATATTTTAGGGATGTCAAGCCCAGGAAAATCTAACTTTTCTTTGTAATACATATATATGTGTATATATATATATAAATACACACACACACACACACCATATGTTACGTTAATTGGACTCATGTGGATGGCCATTTCAAATTTGGTTCTCTTACTCATCTGTCTTCAGGAGCAAAGAAAGTTTATAAATGAATTTAACCAGAAGAGCAATTGACTCTCCATTGAAATGATGACATAGTTGGAGAATAAAGAATATGCATAAAGAAACAATTTATGAACTAAAACGTGATTAAATACAATCTATTGCCACCATGAAGGGTTACAGAAAATGTCTGAAACAAGGAAGGCTGCACTTTCAGTTAAAATGACAATAAAACGACAAGAAAGCAGGACTCTACAGAATGCAAGACTGACTGCTTCTGTGATGTCTCAGTCTTGATAATTTATCTGCTATATAATCAGCGGGTGCTAACACTGACATATTATGCCTGAAAGACTAGAAGAGCACCGTTGAATCCCTTCCAGTCTGCCATGTAACGCTAGAACTGGGACATCTGCTCTCCGTAGTAAAACTCCATAAAATTTCATTGGGGAGAAAAGAATGCTCTACATGCAAAGTAGAGATGTGAATCAGACAAGTATTAAAATACGTGATTCATCTAATGGCTTCTGAATAATTGGTTAGCTTCGGCCACCTGCATTCATAAGCGTGTAGGTGTTTGATGCCACTACACATTCCCCATTAACGACTGCCCAGAGTTGCCAAAAGAGTAATTGCAAGGTGCTGAAATGCTGCTGCTTCAACAGTGCCAAGGTAAAGAATAAAAAAAAAAAAATGAACAGCAGTGTACAGGAAGTAAAGACTGCATATGAATTCATATTCCGCCTAAGAATCCATCTGACCACCTGAATCGGCATATTAACGATGGGTTGACAGTACTCTCGATCCTTAACTTCCTTAACTTCATTTCCCCCAGGCCCCAACACCCACCCCAGGCAAACAGACACACAGCTGTATGTGCTTGGCAAATAGCTGCCCATTTCACTGTTCAGTGGTTCTGGAAGGGCACCGAATGCAACTCTAGCCTGGAAACATTTGGAAAAATAACACTGTTCATGGCATCTTTGTTTCTTCCTGAGTGACAGTTGAAGGTGACTTTCTCTTGTACGATCCTGCCTGCCGTTAGCAATTTTCCAAAATTAAATACCATATTTTGTGTTTGATAGGCACAGCTGTGTCTGTTACCGAGGGCAAACCCACCTGCACAACACTCTCCATTTATATACTGAGAACTTTATTTAGAACCCAGTTCTACACACACGCAAAAAAAAAAAAAAAAAAAAAAAAAAAATGGGAGAACCAATTTTGAAGGCAATGAATTCTTGGATTCTACTTTGAGTTAGGAAAAGGGCAAATTTATTTGCCTCCCATGGAAGTAATAGAGGCCTAGTCAAAATCTTAGCAGTGCAGAAAATAGGATATACCATCTACCATATGAACTATATGTATATTACTCTCTGAAATTGGTTTAAAAACTCTATAGTGGTCTCAACCCTATAAAAACCATTGGTAAGTGGCAGGATCAAGTCTAGAGATTGGTGTGAGAGAACTGGCTTTGGTTTTTGGCCAGGCCACTTCATATCTCAATGCCTTCATCACTGTATCTGCCAATTGCTGTAGTGGAGGGAATGAACCTATGAGAGTAGATGAATGTGCACAATCCTTTGGAGCTCTAAAGGTTCTACAGTTTGGGAAATGTATGAACTCTACCAATGAAGACAGCCCCTCTTCAGGCAAAACTGATTTAATACTCGAGGTAACACTGGTTAACCCTGGATATTTATGAGGGACCAACATTTTCCAAAGTGTCCCATGGGCTAAGAGTCCCTCAAGCTGTTCTACAAGAACAGGAGGTTGTGTGTTTAAATACATTTGGCATGCTTGGCACATTTTCTCCCTGCTTCTAGAGAGTTGTAATGTGCATTAGCATTTGGAAGATCTGAGAAATCCTGCAGCAGAGAAAATTATTTAACTTCGTTTAACCCAACGTTTCCCAAACTTAGTGGACTTCATGCATTGAACGCCTACCCTTTGCCGCCCCCCTCCCCAAACACGTTACCCTTCAGCCTTCTCCACCCGCTCTGTGTTCACAGAACTGACCTGTATGGGCGCTAACACTGGCCTCCCTTTCCACTGGCTTCTGATTTTTCGGCTACGATAAGAACTTTCTGGAGGAAAGAGGGCAGAAGAAGGTATCAAAGGAAAGAGAGAAGTAAAGGTACATAGTTTTCCCCTGGCTTCCTCCTTCCAAGCTGACTGCATCTGCCTGCGAGAGGTCACCCTTCCTGTAAGGTGGCCTCTCCACACACCTCTCTTTCCAGGTTCCTGTAAACTCTTCTCCCCCTTCATCATTTCAGGCATAGGTTTTAGGTTATTGGCTCCCATTTTTGGTTTTCCTACAACCTGTTCATACCTGTTTAAAAAATCCGGGTTTAGACACTCCTCACATTACCAATTTTGAGTACATCATCTCTTTTCTGCAAAAGTACACATAGTGTTTTTTGTTTGTTTGTTTTCACCTTATTGTTGTATGGTATTTTTTTTGGAAAAATAAATTACTACATTTAAAGTGAGGGAAATTCTTGACACATCTAAATATCTGCAATATTATTGTTGCTTGACCTGATTTATGTGGCTAACTATAATTGTCTTACCACCTCTGCACCTATAGACAAATGCTAAGGCTGTGTCAGTAAAAACAGCTACTTCTGAGTGCTGTCTGAGCTCATTTTATCATTATCAACTTTCCTTTTGCTCATGGTGGATCCAGTAGTAATAACAGCCTTGACCTTTAGACATCAATAAGCTATACCCATTTATCTATTTGGTCAAAAAGTATTTATAAAGAGTGTGTGTGTGTGTGTGTGTGTGTATGTGTGTTTAGCATTGTACTAGGAGCTGGGAATAAAAATAATAAACAGAGTATCCCAAAGCATCCTGTATTCCCAACACTACAACAATAAAATGCCAATACCAATAATAAATGTAATAATAGCTAACACTTACATAGTTCTAAGTGCAATAAAGCGTTTCTTGAGTCTGAGTGCTTTATCTGTATTAACTCATTCAATCTTCCTAACAACCCTATGAAAAGGTACTATTATTATCCCTATTTGACAAATAAGGACATTATGGCAAAGTCAGGTTAGACAAATCTGTTTAAGGTCACATTGCAAGTACGTGATGGAGCTGCCTCTTGAGTCCGTGCAGTCTGGCCACAAATAAGGCATAAAAAATAAATGATAAGGAGGGCTTGAGTCAGTTGAGATTCAAAGGACAAAAAAGTGAAGAGAGAAGAGTAGTCCAGAAGGGAAAACTTTGTACTAAGGTACTCTCAACTTGTCACGACACTGTATCACCCAAAGCAGAAGGTACAGACAGTAGACCGTCACAATGGAGCTATTAAGCAGTGGTCTAGAAAAAAACATCAGTCGTGGACCTTTTGGTCTGATATACAGCAATGGCGATTTCATGTGTTAGGAAATATCTACAGACCTTCAATTTAAAACTTTGCTGATCAACCTCTTGTATTTGCAATGTGCTTTTAAAAACTGGATCATTCTATAGTGCTTTTGATGGAATTAAAGTTAGACAATGGTACACAACATTGAAAAATATTTTCAAACTATTGAATCGATTCTTTGTTGTTTGAAAAGAACTGGAAAACTCTTTACTGTCCTGACCATATTCTCTTATACAGTCATAATGCAAATATCTTACAATTTTTGGCATATAAGGTGTCTTTCTTTAACACGAGTATGCCTTTACGTGAAAACTTATCGCTTCCTGACTGCAACTGAATGTGTGATATTCTACCAAAGAAACACCACTTTTGAGAGTGTGTTGCCTCAAATGTAGTAAAAATCGGTTTTTACATGGTATCAGCTATACAGTGCTTTTGAGGATTGTTTCTTCCTCCTCTGACAATGCAGACAAGCAGAGTAAACCAAGTGTTCCACATTTCCAGGTTCAGAAAAATACCCATTGGAATGCTAGTCAGCTACTGCAGGGCCTGCTAGGAAAGAATCACTCTGACAATCCCAACCCCAGACCACATCTACAGGACGACAGAAGGGAGGATGGAGGGTTCCTGAAGCTATAGTTATCCATCATTTCACTCCTTCCCATGTCAAGGGGAGGGCGAGGCACTGAACTGACCCTCACACCTGCCTTTTACAGATGGCCCTAGAGTATGAAGAAAGGGACAGGAGCATGAGGGCTAAGGTGACAGAGGGAATTCCCAAAGCAGCCTGCATTCACTTGGGTGGCCATGGCAAGGACATGCAAGTTTCTCTAGCCTTAAATAGTGTTGTCAGTGCTTCAAGGACCATACTCACAGAGAAAGGGGACCCGAGCCAGGAGACGGTGAAGAGTAGATCGCTTTGGGGGCCAGGGTGATGCTGGGGACTTTGAGACAAGAGTGTAAAATTTTAATATGTGCATCACATCACTGAAATGATCACACTGGACTGTATTTTTCATCAAAAATTAATGAAAAAAATTTACATCTGCTCGAGGCAGGTGGAGGGAGAGGCCTATTCTAGACCTAGGATGTTATTTTCAGATTTACAATACTCATGTTTGTACATATCTGCATTGGATCTCTTGGCTCAAATTGACTTCCTTACACAATTTGAGAGCCCACCTGTGAAACCACTTCAAGTAACATACTGTGAATGATTAAAAGTCACTAGTAGATGGTCTTATAGGAGAAAAAGGAATATTGCTTACGGTGTGTGTAAGAAATTTCACCCAGACACAAATGCTAGGAAAAACTATTATCCTCCCCCAAGAAGCAGGCATATTTCTTTTTACGCTTCATAAAATTCTCCCTCTGTTTAGGCTACTAGGTAGTTTTGATTCATGCTTGCTTTGTGCTTTCTCACAGCTACTGTTAAGTTTAACACATTGCCTTCTTTTTATTACAAAATTTTTTTCATAATTTGTGTTAATTTTTTGTACTTATCTATTAATGTTATTATACCAAAATCTTTCAAGTATTGCTTTCCAAGTAAATTTAATAATGCTTGTTAGATACCCTTCATTTGTTCTTGATTTGTTTGTCAATTATCAATACAACTTGGAAATAGAAGTTTGTAGATAAAAGTTATAGATTTATAGAGAGATAATGTAGTTATACAAACGTCTGTATATATATATGAAATTTTAATCTCATATATATAAAACTACACACATGGAAATTTTAGTAAATTCCTTTGGACTCTTTATTTTTAAATGTGAACAAAAGGAGCTAGTGATGATGGCGTCTGAATCTGTTGTCCCAATTATAATCTCACAACGCTAAGCTCCCAACGCAGTTGGAAACATCATTTATCTACAGAATTCTTCTGTTGGTGTTTTTCTCCCAGGGAAGCAAAGACAATAAAGAGTTTACTGCTTTTAATGTTTCTGCTTTTTATGTTCACCACAGTGTTCTGCTTTTAGCAAACACCCCGATACATTAAAAGTTTGCTTCATATTTAACCTCAAGAATTTCTTTGTAAGTTTGTCCTTAAAACTTGTCAGAATTATACAAATGCTATTAAAACATCTATGTGTGCTTTCCTTTTTTCCCCCCACTTCCTAAAGTAACCAAAAGCATACTTCCTCTAACGTGCACATTTGCAGTAAGAATATATTACTGATAGCAGAAATAAATTTCAATGTAAATTCATATTGTTCTTCCACATAGTGAAATGACAGCTTTTTGGAAATCATGTGCACAAAGCTCTCCAAGGAATCTCACATCTTTTATAGATTTCATGCATTGTGAGACTTGTATTTCAATGACCCACACCCTTCTCTTTAGGTGGATTTTTTAGTCTCTCGATGATACCCATGCACTTTGGATCACCCAGGGGTTTGTCTAAGACTCCTCCTGAGTAGATGACATACTATGTGACTAGTAATTGAATTTTTTGACATATGCAAAAAAGTTGTAAAACAGATAAGAGAGAAATCACCATAAATAGATATTTAAAAGAAGGGAACAGATGGCCTCTTTGTGAAGATGTTCAGATAAAGCCAAAAAATGACAAACAGATGGTTTATAAGTATGGGGTAGGTTGACAATGGAACCTGAAGCTCATGGAGCAGAATGAACAGAACTCTAACTTCTTCTTAAAAACTGAAGTTGGACTGTAAGAGGAAAGCATTATGAACTACATGAACACACACATAAGCTATTAAAAATATGGCACACTTGACTACATCTTCTTAGAATACTCTATTTGTATGTTATTGTTCCATCAAGAAGTAAATAATTTATGCTAAAGTGCTGAGTAAGAAAATTTTAAATGTGTAGACTATGGGGCAGATAAAATTCAGATATCTTAACTGGTACCCAACTTAATTAATGTTTACTTATGTTTAACTTTTCTTCCAATATTGGCTTAGCCTTATTTTATTTGCTTTACAAATGAAATCTTAAGAACATTCAGAATGCACTAGCTCATTTTCCCCTACAGGTACACATTGCTAGGTATTTTTACTTGTAGGAAATATATAGGATTTTTAGGAAAACAGAGTCAGTGAGTTCTCTTTTCTTTTAGGTAGTACTTTCCATTTTAAATAACTCTCAAAACAAAGAAACAAATCTCTTTTTAAGAATAATTACACAGGCGATACTTAAACAATATAGCTTAAACAATGCAGTGTTATTTAGATTTAAAAGTGTTCCCATCTTCCTGGCCACTCAGTTATTCCTGTTTTAAAGCTCGATTCTATTCTGAACTTCAATGGTAATCACTGTTATCATTTTAGTATGTGTTTTTTTCTGCTATTATCTGTGGATTTACGTGTAGGTACATGTCCAAAGTCACACACCTGAATTTTTTTAAAACCTTAATTTAATAATTTTTACAACCTCTTTTTCCCCTGTTAACAATGTCTTAGAATTTCACACAGAAATCCAACTCCTTTTGGTAAAGAACTGCATAATGTTTCATGGAATGAAAAGTACCATCATCCGTTTGTGGAACATTTATCTAATTCCACTTTTAAAAATCTATTACCAACCATGCTTCACAGTGCAAACATGAACAGATATATTTATGGTCATGTGTGGAAAAATGAAATCAGAATTATTAAGTGAATCTAAAGAATATAACCTTTGAAAAGGTTTGTGATAGATGCTGCCAAATTGCATTTAACAAATTGTTTTCTCAGCGAGATAATATGACAGCACGTTATAGGGATGAACCACGTCCCTATAAAAATGGTAATCAAGTTAGACTTGATTTTATAAGTAGTAGTTTGCAGGTTATATATGAATTGTTGGTTGATAGGAGTAACTGATTATAATTTGAGTTGTTAGAAAATTATTTCCTATATCTGAGATGAAATCTTTCCTTAACAGTGATCCATTGTTCTTAGCTCTACTCTTAAGACTTAAAGAGAAAATATTTCTATTTGTTTATGCAACAATTTTGCCACATCTTAAAAGACAACCATGATGCCTCTTTGACATGTTGGCCTTTATATACTAAACATTCCTAGTTTCTTTAATCATGTCTAACTACATTAAGTTGCTTATCATTTCAATGTCTCTCCTCTGTATACATTTTGGATTGTTGGTATAATATGCAAAGACAATATTCAGAAATATAAAGTAGTCACATAGAAAAAGACTGAGCAGTTTATCAAAGCCCTACATAAAGATGCTACCTATGTCTTCTATTCTTATGCTTTCCCACCTCAAAGAAATTTGAATAAAATAGAACAGTTTTTAGTGGGGGTCACATCTCTTTTTCCCAAGAACTGATCTATGTATTCATGCAAGTTGCCTTACAGTTTAGCTCAGAAGTTTGCTACGCAGGGCTGTGTTTTATGCCTGCTGCCCGTCATTCCCACCAGAAACTCACTATATTATTACAATTACACACAGAGATTAAAATCACCAGATTTTGTTTGCAGTCCTACTTCACTTGACCTTTGGAGGCACAACCTGCCTTGTTTCTGTCCATTCTCTTGCTTCTTCCTAGCTGCAGTCATTTCTCCCCCATAAATTTTTCTATTAATCACCAGATTGTTCATGGCAGTTATATTGCTATTCTCTTGTAATTAATTTATCTGAGTTCTAAAAGAGAGCAAATTTCTTTTATTTTTTTTATTTCAAAACATGATGGGGGTACGATGTTTTTGGTTACAGGGGTTGCTTTTGTAATGCTTGACAGGGTTATAAATGTGTCAGTCACCCAGATAGTGTCCATTGTACCCAGTAGGTAGGTTTTTGCCCATCCTCTGTGTCCCTCTCCCCCTTGATTGATTTTCATTAAGTTACAGTTCCCTCTATGCACATGTGTGCACATCGGTTGATTCTGATTTAATAGTGACTACATGTGGTGTTTGTTTTTCCATTCTTTAGATACTTCATTTAGTATAATGGTCTCCAGTTCCATCCATATTATTGTGAAAGACATTAAGTCATCCTTTTTTAACGGTGAAGTAGTATTCCGTGGTATATATATACCGTATTTTGTTAATCCAGACAGCACTCTTTTCTCAATTTTTCCCATGTGGGCACCCTCGCCTCCCAATATTAGTCCACAAATCTCCCCTCTGTGCCCCTGAGTGACACAATTGAGTCTTGGGGGTATGGGATCTGGCCTGTGGGCCTGCTCCTGGGCTCTGGAAGATCAATTCTTGACCATGCCAGGGAGAAGTATGCTGGTCCCGAGTTGCCTATGGGGTGCTCAAGCACGATTGATGCCTCTTCACTTTGGGGTGTGCCCTGCTCTGATGCAGCCGACAGGCACGCAGCATCAGGGAGGGCCAATGCTGGAGAACTATAGGAGGAAGGGTTCGAACCCCACTCTCTGTGGAAGTCTTGGTGTTATGGCTTAATTGTCTCTCTCAGCAGCCACAGGTGGGGAAAAGGAAGAGGAGGAAAAGAGCCTGGGTAAAGGGAAAGCTGACCCTCTGGTTTTCCCTGTCCCGCTCTCCAGAAAGCAGTCTGTCTGGAATGTCCCAGCTCTGGGGTCACACAGATTCCCCGGGACGCACTGGACCCTTACGACTCCCGCAGTCTGGGCCAGAGTTGGGAAATGTTTGTGTGGGAACAAGCAAGGAAAAAACTGAGGAACCATAGCCCCCTGGGGAGGACAATGGAGCACAGTGGGTAGAGGGGCAATATGGCGCCCCTCATCTCCATTCAGGTCTGTGGCGACGGGAAGGACCCCAAGGGGTGCTGGGAGCCTGGTGCTTTGTCCACTAGAAGCTCCCAGGTCACTGGCGGCAGCAGCTTTTGGGCTCATGGGGGTAGAAAACCTTGCTAGAAACTCAGAAGCCCACTGACTGTCAGACATGTAAGGGTGGGTGCAAGACACTGCTCCAGGTACCCTTTTCGCTTAGCTCTAAGCCTCTTGGGCGTTGATCCCTGCTGATACCTTGCTCCTTCCCGTTCTGCTCTGCAACTTCTCCCTGGAGTCTCTTATCCAGATTTGTTTTCTGTTTCATTATGATGTGCCTCTGTCCCCGAGTAACATGCTGCTTGAAAAAACAGATTTGGTCGATTTATTGTGAAAGGAGACCTATAATTCTCTACGATAAACATGCCTGCTTCTAAATTTAAAAACTCTTTTATTTTAGAAGACTTCAATTGTGTCCTAAAATAGATTTAGGTTCAATGGCTACTTTAGTGAGTGTCTGCTTTGGGTCAGGCACAGTGCCAGGAACTGTCACAATGCATTGTTATGTTAATAAAACTTATTAAGTATAGGACAGTGAGACTATGAAATGAGAGCTGTACTTTATATCAGAGGAGAAGAAACAACTTATATTTTAAATTTTAAGCTATAAAAAAATTCCAGTATTTTACAGGTGCATAATGTTTTCCAATTTAAAACTGCTTATATGCTTAGCTCAAATAATACAAACCACAGTATGGTGGAATGCTCATGGTGTCATTTTCAAAGAGGAGAAAATTGAGTGTGTTACAAATGCTGATGTCCTTATCTCTATCCAACAGTATGAAACAATAGTACCAGGGCTAGGATTCTGGTGTTTCCTTTTATTCTGGCTTCCAAGAGACTGACAAACCATTTCTTAGTTTTGATTGCCTTATCCCAGGAGTGTCAGTAATCAACAGAAGCAACAACTCTTCAATATTTATTGGTGTGCATGCGTTTGTATTAGTTTTTATAAATGGATATATTTTACTGGGCTTTTCCAAAATCTTTATAGTTTTCTTCAGCATATCACAAAAGGAAGCATGTGTGCCTTTTTGCCCAACATAGTACCGTTTCCATGAAGTTGGCTTCCTTTCAACTTACTTATTTATTCTATAAATTTTTGTTAAGTAAATAAATCTAGAGCTTTTGTTTTTCAAAATAATTTTATACATGGGCCTAAGTTAATCTATCTGCACAGTTCTATCACCTCAACTTCTAATATTTTGGTAGCATTTATTGAGTACTCATTTGATTACAGCAACTTATTTCCTCCATATGTATTTTTATTTAAAATTTTATACATTGGGAGAAAAATGAATAGCTTTAAAATACCACTCATTTTATCTCTTCTGATATATCTTTGCCTGTATTGATATAGTCCATAGTCTTATAAATTCTAATAGCTACATACTTTTTCATTCTCTTGATAAACTGTTTTGATTAAACATTTTGCGATTGTTGGATTTCCTATTTGATTTTCTAAAATAGGACTCTCCTAAGTTTTGCATTTCTATTACAGTTAATGATTATAATATACTTATTCCCTGTGTTTGCTTATTTGTTTTTCCTTATACATAAACTTGTTACTCATTTAACCCCCAAAACTTGCATGTGACTAAATTATATTTACATAAATTTATAGCAATGGTACTGTCATTTAAGATTTTAGGGCTGAGGACAGTTTGTATCCTTAATATCTCTATATTTCTTTTTCTAATAAAAAAACTGCCTTCAAAAAGTAAAATCATGGTCAATAAGTTCACAGGCATTTAAAAAAAATTTTGGACTATCACTCCTAGCAAGACTTGTGTGCAGCATCAAAGAATTGAGCTTTCTATTCAGTCAGGGTATTTGTCCTCAATTGTTTTATCAATTATAGCTCCTGTATTGCTATAATTTTCTGTTTATTCTGATACATTTTTTAGCCATGAGTTGAACCGTTTTATTTTTGAAGTCTATTGTTTTCTTTTGCAGGAATAAATAATATAGATAAGTAAGCCATTTTCCCAATTTGCCTTCTGAACACACACATAGCATATATTTTGTACACCTACATTTTTCCCAACCACATCAATTGTGCCTTTTGCAAATACCAATAACATTTTTCTTTGCAACTTCTTTGTTTACTACAGACTTTATTTATTATTTTATATTCTGCTTTAGTAATCATTGTTTTTCATTTATTTAATTAATTCTGTTTATTTCCCATGGTCATTTTAAAAAATTATTACTCCAATGTGAATATTTTTGGCAGACTTTGTTGATTTTTTTCATTCTTTTTTATGTTTGCTTTATTTGGATCTAACATTGCACCTCCCCTTTACTTTGCTAATAAATTTGAAGTCTCTCACTGACACCTATTATTTCTCTTCACTATGTAATTATTTTTCATATTATTTCCTTGAGTGTAGGATACAGCAAAATGTACTCCATTTATGTGAATATTCCATGTCTTTCAACTTTGGTAGAGTTTATGCTTATTAATAGTTTTCCTTTCCTATATCACTGGCAAAGGAATAAAACCACACATCTGTTTCTTTGTTGCGATCAGCATATTTAAAAATTGGCAGAATGGTTTGATTGAAAATTCTGTAAATATGATCACACTACTTTATGGATTCATATCTTTTTTTAAGCAACATAAATATGCATTACATTTGCCCTTTAATCATGCATTTGTGGTTTAAGTTGATATACCAGCACGTGGATGATTCTGAGGAGAGACTCCATTTCTCAGTCTAAGATAGAGGAAAGGAAGTTAAGCTATTTATTGTCAGGAAAAAAAATTGTCTTCAATCCTGTGTCATGTGCTTTGCTTTTTTTTTTTGGTTTCAAGGCTTTTAAGTCTTTAAAATAGAAATATTACTACTTTTCCCACCAAGCTACAATAGAGCATGGTTGGAAGGATCAGATAAAATATGTTAAACATTTTAATTCTTTGCTACATTACTTATCATGGTCACACGTCTCTTTAAGGAAATTTAAGAGAGTTATAACAAAGAATAATATTTTATATTTTATTAGTTTAAACATAAAGTCTCAGAACTGAATTATAACGATTGCATTCCAAATGAATTTTCTGTATACATTATTGATTTTAACACCCAGGTATTAAATGACGAGGTAATGGTCATTTTGATGAAAATAATAAATAAATAAACACTAGTAGGAAATATAACCAGAAAAAGGAGAATAAAACCTGCATCTGAATTTCAGTTGATCATGGACTATTTAACTATTGGTACACAGTTCTGCAGGAAGAAAAGCAGTAATTCATATTAGGTATATTCAGCACCTAATGATAATAAACATGCTTTAAGAAAAATGAAGATAATACTCCTTATTGAAAAGAGCTAAATGAACTCCTTTACATAACATTAATAAGTTTAAAATTCTCTTTCTAGTCCTCAAATTTTAATGAAATGCAGATCACTGCAATTCTTCATGTTAAATAACATCTGGGATTGTTCCTTAATCGAGTAAATTGGGTTAAAATATTGCACTTTTATTGCTAGCTTAATAGCTTAAAGAGGTATTAAACATTTAATTATTAACCTTGACATGAAAGAATTGGGGAGATTTCTTAGACGATTTAAGGATTTAAAAGTTCTGTCTTTTGAGTGAAGTTTATAAGCTGGGATAAAGTAGATCTGACTAGCTATCTTGAAAGGGGCATTCGACTTTAATTGAAAGAAACTAATAATACAGCATACATATATATCAAACATTACTTGAGAAAATCATTCAGAGAATAGGTGATTGGGAGTTAAATATTAGTAAAATCATCATTACTAAACAATAAATATAAGTCAGCCTAAGTGATTCACTCATTCCAAAAATATTTACTGTATGCCTGAGATATAGAAAGCAGTATTCTAGGCACTGAGAGCTTCAAATAGTTTCTCATAACGTTTATATTCCACCAGAAAGAGATGCATACAAATACAGATTTTTTAAAGGGAAAAATAAATAAATAAAAAGAATGACATATTAATTGGCAATATAGGCAATGGTATACAGGTAAATGTTTAATAACCAGCTCTCTGAAACAAACAAAGCAAGAGTCCTGGGTTACAGTGCTTGCCATTTTCTATGGTGTATATATTCCCAACACGATGGCTTTCCATCTACCTATATGACATCACTGAATACGTAGCTGCAAAGAGGTATACCACTAGCTAGCCCCAGTGAGCTGTGCTAAGATGGTTCTATCACACACACTGTGAAAGGGCTGCTTTAAGTTGAAGAGTCAGGAAAGACCTCTCTAGGAAATGACACTTACACTAGAATCTGAATAACTAGAAAAAGTCGTGTGTGCAGCTGGAGGCACTATATTATGAGCAGGGAAAAGAACTTGTGCAAAATCCCTAAGCCAGTACAACCCGAATTGTTCAAGGAACAAAAATAAGGCCTGTGAGCCTGGAATATAATAAGCAAAGGTAGGATTTAGAGTAGAGTTAGAAAAGCAGCCAAAGTCTTTCATGCAGAACTTTGAAATAGAGGGTATAGAAATTGGCAGAGACGTCATTGGAAGGTTTATGAATCGTGTTAATTGTCTTGGTTAAAACTCATGGCATTTATTCTGAGCTGTCCATAGTAAAGTAAAAAGTTATTTCAGAGACAGGGCAGACCTTGGCTTACTGATGATAAGAAGAATATAAGAAAATGCTTGGGAATTAGGTTGAATAAAGGTGTAGAATTAGTAAGCATGTGAGCATATCACTGATAATTATGGCATCCAACTTAATACATAATTTGCTTTGGACAAAATTTACTTTTTCTGCTTTTATTTTCTATAGCCAATTACCACTGCCTGTCACGTTTTGGAATATTGTGTTAGACATTACTAGATAACTGAAATCAGTAGCCTTTTATGTATTTTGAGCAAGGAAATGATATATTATCAATCTTGTGTTTTAACAGGATTTCTCTGCCTTTGTGGGTGGCAAAAGAGAATCAGGGAAACTATTTTAATAAACCAGGCAAAAGAAGTTAGTGATTTAGAGCACAGTGATAGCAGTTAGGGCCAGGAGAAGGGGTGCGATTCTGTTTAACTGTACTTTGTACGTACAGGCAAGAGCTTTACCCAACAGATTAGATGTAGGGTACAGGATAAAGGGTTGAACAAAGATGCTGCCAAGATTTTTGATTATCTGGCAGAGTGTAGCTGTCATTTACCGAGTAGTGGGAAAAATATGGGAGTTGCAAATTTGAAGGTAAAAAGTCAGGACCTGAGTTTTGGATTTACTAATTTTTACATGTGAATCCAACATCCAAATAGAGAAAGCAAGGAGGTAGATATCTATGAGTCTAGCTTTCCTAGAAGAGGTACTATCTGGAGATATATGTAGACACTGTCCACATCTAGAAAAGATTGAGTCATTAAAGCAAAAAGAGAAGAGAGGAAGATCAAGAACTTGGAGCACTTAATATTTTAAGAGGGCAGGATCTGCAAGGGTGTTCAAGAGAAAAGGGCCAGAGAGGTAGGAGGAAATTTAAGAGAGAGTGACAGCCAAGCAAGCCAAACGGAAGTAGTGCTGATGCATAAATCAAGACAGGCATTTATCACGAAACTGACCACCCAGAAAACACTGGGAAGATTTAAAATCTATTTTGTCCTCATTCATAAAATGGTGAAGCCATTGCTCACCCCTTGAGTTCATTCTACATGCAAGTACAAGGAACACCTTAGCAAATATTTTCAGTTACAAGTGCAATTTTAGACATTGATGGAGGATTGGGAGGAACGTGAACATTTTGCTAGGAATGATGACAAATTATAATAAGAAAAAAGGCGAAAGATTGGGACAAGATGCTTTGGCCTCTCCTGTGTTTGCTGAGCATTGGGGGTCATCTGCTACCGTAATCTCTCTTCTATTTTAAGTGGTGAGAGCTGTGCAGGACACTGAGTCTGCATCCATCATTCTGTTCATATTCACAGCTCAAATGATTAACAGTGGTGCCGTATTTGTTCTATGTGCTTCATGTGGTCACAAATTTACATATATAAGCTGCAGAAGTGTATCAGTCTGACCATCCTATGATGGGGGACTTTATAAGAGGCACAATTAATCTACTTTGCTGGGTTTTCTCTGCCGTATTTCCCCATTTATTTATTTTAATCAAAACATGGTTATCACAGCCTTGTTATTGCGCCCCTTAACTGGGCTGGTGTTAAATAAAATGGGAAAACCCAAAAAATAATACTCAACCACAGACCCATACAATTGGTCTTCTAAATAAAAGTTTGAAATGACCTCCCCAAAGATTGTATGAGCCATTAAATGTTTCCCTTTCAAATGAACAATTAATACGCCTCATCGTTAGGATGCAAAACCGGCTTCCTTACTCATTTCACGACCTGGGGAATTAAAGCCCCCCTTTTCTTTTCCAATGTTTGAAAGATAAATTTAATTTCTAAATCCCATGTTTTCCTCATTATTAAGGATTGATAATGGGCATAATGCATGCGAAAGCCAATTAACTAACAAAAAATTCATTGAAGCAGTCAAGGCAGTGTGTATTGATGGCTTACTGATGAGTGACACACAGATGAGCTGTTAACACGGCACAAAGAGAACCCAACAGGCACCACAATTGATCTGATTGATCTATGGTGACATTATTGGATTTCAGAAATTTGAATTCAAAATGTCACCTAAAGAGGTTTGAATGCAGGCAGAGGAGTTTAGTTTAGTCATTATAAAGAACCCACTGAAGTGAGGCAGGGTGTACACAGGCAAGTACGTATTGGTAAATATTTTAAATATTGTAATTTTTACCTGCAATAAATTTGTACGCTGTAATTTTGTTCTAAACACACCATTTTAAGACCTTTCTGTGGGTGCATAATGCTGAATGTCTGATTTCTTATTAACCTGGCTAGAGGTTTATCAATTTTACTGAACTTTTTGAAGAATTGGGTTTTGGTTTTGTTGATTTTCTCCATTGACTTCCTGTTTTTAATTTCATTGATTTCTGCCCTAATTTTTATTATTTATTTTCTTTCACTTAACTTTGAATTTAATTTGCTTTTTTGTTTTTCTAGTTTTCTAAGGTGAAAGCTTAGATAATTGATTTTGGATCTTCCTTCTTTTCTAATATATGCATTCAGTGCTATAAATTTCTTTCTAAGCACTACTTTCAATGCTTAGAAGGAAGCACTGAAGATGAAGATGAGTACTACCCAACATGCATAAAAACTAATAGTGATCATTTTTTACCTTACCTTTCATCATTAACATATTGGGTTCTCCCTTTTACTACAGACAACAGTCTATTTCATATACACGTTTATTGAACTATGTTTAAAATAAATATGCATAACAGTATTTATAAGCTCAAGTAGATATTTTACAGTTCTAACCCTGAAGAAATTTGGTTGCTCTGGAGTATGGCAAAATCAGCAATATCAATTGTTTTAAAGTTTCTGCATTTCGCTCATGTAGTCTGGCAGATTGCAAACATACTGTTGTTCTGTAGGAGGTGGAAAACGATCATGACGTTATCTTAGGCAAGGCCCCCAGCCTGGAAGATCAGCGTACCTCTGAGTTGCTAATTTTGCCAGTTCAGTCTTTGTTGTCTTTGTGGAGAAAATCAAAGGGATGTATCAGTTGATTCTAGTTGCAAATCACAGAAATGTTGCGATGGGGCTCTTTGAAAGTCTTATATATTAATTTGACACTTCATTAGTTGAAAATTCTTTGCTTAGGTTCCAGTTACTATCTTCCCAGTTTAAATCCAGAAAACAACAACAGCAACATCTTTGCCAACTACTTCACATTTGGAAAATTGCACACTGTAACTCAGCTTGGGGGAAGGTGATAGCATTGGCAATGATTTCATTTTCTAAGCCTTTTGTTGAGGATATTTACTAGTAATTGGACTACTTTTAAGTGCAAAATCTGTGGGTGAGCATCCCCCTCCGATGAAGGAAACCTAGAGTTTACTGGCTAGCTAGCAAATGTAAAATTAGGCAATTTTGCTGGGAGCTAAATATATACGGTTTAAGTGTGTGTGACTATTATACAGCTGCAGAAAGTTCCACATGCCAGTTTATTTGCTTACGGTGTTTTGGAAAATGGAATCCTTTAGAGAGAGAGAAAGAGAACACACAGACTTTCAACTCCATTGATTTTAATTAAGCTAACCATAGACTGGCAAGCACTGCAAAATTCATGCATCCAATGAAACAAAAGAGAAAACACAATAGGTACAGGGACCAATGGCTAATCCTTAATTATCTGTAACTGACAAGACAATGACCTGTCAAGTTAATGGAAATTATTTTCCATAAAGCCCAGATGCTATGGCAGCACAGTATTAAGCTTTAGAAGGTAGGTCAAAGGAGCCTGCACTAAAAAGAGGTTTCTTGCCATTAAAAATGAGCATGCTATGACAAGATGGAGACAAGGGAAGATGCTCGTGATGTCCCAAGTGAAAGAAAAAAAGTAGAAAATAGTGTAGTCAACATACTCCCATTTTGGTGAAATTTACATATACCAAATCATTTTGAACTGTTCCACCAATGCAGTAGATGTATATGGTCACTTCTCTTCTGTTTTATTTATTTATTTTTTTCAGTTAATGATTGGTACATCCCATCTGCCTTGCTAGGAAAAAATCCAGTAATGTCTCTCTGTCCTTGTGCCAAATACAGAGAGACTCAGACTCTGAATGCCAATGCCACTGCTTCTCAATGTCACACCGAGTTACTGTCAGAGGCTGGTCATAAAAAACTTCCTGCTTGTCTAGTGCTACTGGGATATCCTTCCTGGTTGAATACTCTGCCAGAGTAGCACCCATGAGGTGTCCAGGATATAGCACAATTTAAATAATACTTCCATGGTTCTATTCTTATTCCACAAAACACAATCACGGGGCTATTAAGGCTGTGTTTGGATGAGTTTAAGCAAGATAATTTTAGTAGTCCAACCACTACAACAAATTCCTGCTCTTCTGGGTTGAGCCCAAGTCACTGGGCTAAAACACCCTGTGTCACACTAACATGTATCTCTTAATTTCACATCCAGAGAGTTCTTGGCACCAGGAAATGATTGGCATTTTAGTCCATTTTCTTTCTTGTCTCCAAAAGCCTGGGGTCTTTCTTATATTGAGTACTTTTGGCTCTCCAATTGGTTATGACTAATTTCAAGGTAATGAATGGCCAACATTCTTAAATTCACATATCCAAGAGGGCAAATTTAGCACTCAAAAAATAAATAAAACTCAAAACCCTAATCTGATTTATTTGTTTCTAAAACAGAAACAAACAAAATTCTGAAAACAGTAAATAGTCTGTTGATTCAAAAATCTACCTAAATTTCTATCTTCATATATATATTTGCTTTAAAAATACTGAGATATTAACTCTAAGTGACAATTTTCCTTTTGTTTTCTTCTAATGTGTACTGATCCTATTTTTCTCTTTAGTTTTCTAGAAGTAGCATGCATTATCTGTGTCATAATAAATGTTTGAAATTATAAGATTGCCATTTTTCTATTGTACTTCATACATGTCAAATATTTTCATTACTCAGCTTCAATAAAGAAATTTGTACCTCTAATATGGGAGGCTTGAAAACAAATAAAATATTCGATAGTAATGAGAATAACTGTCAATATGAGACCCAAAGATTTATAAGTAAAAGTCACAGTTTACTAAATTTCTCTATTTGTTCTTCTATTTCTCCAGATTTATAAAAGTTGGTAGTAGAGCACCTCTGCTCGAATTTCTAAACAACTCACTCTTAAAGTGTCTGGCATAGCTGATTGTTCCAAAGTATCATCTCTCTACCTCAACCACACATGCAGTTCTGGGAGCCAGGAATTGAAATAATTGGATAATACTCTCCAAAATACTTTTCTCTAAAATGTATCTAGGCATTTGAAGGCCAAAAATATCTTCGGCTTCAATCACCCAGAAAAGTAGTGCCTTTATATCCTCAGTCTTGGCTTGCTTGACCCATTGCAGAATTTCCTCAAGAGCCAAGAGTATTCAAAAGCAAGCAGGATATCATTTAGATAAGCTCTTCGTTTTTTTTGTTTTTGTTTTTGTTTTTTTCAGTACCTGAGTTTCCAGGGCAATGATTCTGAGAGTTTTGTTACCCTTATGCTCCTATTGTTTTTCTTTCTTTAACAATAGTGAATATTCTGGACATCCAGAAAGAAGTAGAGGTATATGGGGGATAAAGAAGGAGTGATTGGTAATAATTAATTGCAATGCCAACCGCACATGACATTTCATACAAGGATATGTGCAATCACATCTGTTTGCAAAGCAGCTTACCTGCTTGTAGAGCATCTCATTTGGTTCTGGGCAAATAATGCACACAGTAAATAGAGAATATTTCCTTATATAGATCACGGCGAGTCACCTTTATTTTAGGCTCACCTCCTAACTAAAGAGATAAAATCAGACTTTGCAGTAAGAAACACAATAAATGAGTGGATGAATTAATGAACGAATGAAAGCTGTCTGGACCATCTTGGTGATAAATATCCCAAAGTTCATCCTTCCATATTTAAAAAGTCACCTCGCTTATGTTTGATAAATATAAACAAACTTTTTTATGTTGCCATTTTAAATGCTTTAGGAAATTCTTTTATTTCATTTCATTTTGTCCAATGCACGTATCTTTCATGCTTTGCTTATCTTTTGGAAGTGTCTGTCCAACTAGAGCTCTGCCCAGAAGATATTCAGCAAGGACATCTTTTGCTCTCAGGTATAAAAGTGAGTCAAACACCATTATTATTTTTACCCTTTAGGAAAAACCTTCTGTGAAAATCCTGACTGCATTTCCTTTTACAAGACTCCCTCTCATATTTATTAACTGAAAGGTTTGGGTCAAATCAGCCACATGTACTCTCTGTAGTTTATCAGCAGAAGGATCCTTTGAAAGATTAAATTGCACAGGGCTGAATTCTAAAGTGCAGTGGGGGAAAAAAAAAGCCACCTAGTAAAAATGCTAAAACTGTTACTTTCTTGGGAAATATTGTAGAATTTTAGAAAATTAAACAGGTTACATTTAAACACGTTTGTACTTGAGACTGAATTGTTTATAGATGCTTGAAAGAACTATTATTTGCGTGTAAAGATAAGCAAATTAAAGAATCATAATTACTCATAACTGTGTTTTATATTTCTTGGAATTTCAAAGTAGTCAAAAACTATCAGTAAAATCAAGCATGAAGAAAATATTGCATTATTAACAGTATATTTAAAAGTAAATAAGATTTTTGAATTTCTTTATAAATCATTTTTAGCCAACATTATCCTTCAAGCATCAACTCACTATATTTTAAAATGCACATTTATTATTTCTGTATGGATTTTTTTGCATCTCTCATTTTTCTTCTCTCTGCTTTTGTTTGGGAAAAATGTAGAATGTTGAAATCTCTTAGAAATACACGTCTTCTCTCCTTTAGACACAGTCACAGTTTATGGTTAAATGTCGATTTGAAAGTTCGAATGCCTCTCTCCCATTAGCCTTTCTGGCTCCAATTGCTCCCAACCTCAATGGTCAAGAGAGCCAAACACCACCTTCCTGCCTCCCCCAACACCAGAAAGACAAGTTTCATCTTCTGTTCCCCACTTTTCTAGGTCATATCACTCAGAAAGTCCTTGGTTCTATTTTTTTTCTTAAGTTTCCTGATTAGGTTCACGCTTCCTCCATGTCCAATGCTGCCTCCTTTGTTGACTGGTGACCCCCACGGTCATCTCCCACCTCTCTCCCCTCACTCACTCCTCCCCTCTTAGGCTATTTCTGTAGCTTCCTTATTTTTCTCATGCTCTTGTCTTGTCTTTCTCCAAACCATATAACAATTGCTGCCTTTAATTGAAATATAATATAAACCAGGCCCCCTGTGTTAAGATGTTACACTATTGCCTTTAAACCTTATAGAAAGCAACCCTAAGCATAGATGTTATTATTCAAAGTTTGCACATGAAAAATCTCAATGCTGCTTACATTGCAGTACGTCACGGTTTACAATTTTAAATTAAGCCTATGGTTTCATCCAGTTCTGTCTGTCTCTAGACCATGAGTGCTTAAGCATTACCCTGAGCCGTCTCCCTCTTCGTTGTTACCAGAGTAACCTTTTGAAACCACAATGCTGGACATATTTCATTCTTCTGTGTACAGCTAGCTCTTCAGTGGATCCCAACGTGGGTGGGTTTAAGTATAATCCTTTAGCATGACATCAGAGTTCTTAATTACCTGACTCTTTGCATTTCTGGCCTCTTCTATTTTCAACCACTTTCCTGGTAGCTCCTTACATTTTTGGTTAATCAGGAATACGCAATGAGCTCGTGGTTCCTGCCTAGAACATGATTATGTGTCTTTGCTTATGCTTGTCTCTAGGCCTGCAAAACCCTTTTACTTAATAGGTGTCTTTGTGTCCCATACCCTTTGCTAGGAAGAGTTTTCTCATTGCTAGGTAAAACTGGTTTCTCCCTTCTCTGGGCCCCTTAACTCCTTGTACTAAGCTATGAACTCCTCAACTGGAGGGCCCACATGTTTTCTATCTTTATACTCTGCAGGATCTATTATAGTGACTTGCTCATACTGGGACTATATATACATATTTTAAAAAGTGAACTTAAGCACACTTATTTTCTATAGAAATTGTTGAGTCATTGGTTCCCTGAATAACCCTACTTGCTTTCTCCATTTTGGAGAAGTAGATACAGCTTTCCAAAATGATCTGCTTTGCCTGATGCAACCAGTACATTTAGTGAAAGCATGTGGACTGGCTTTTCTACCTTAAGAAACATACTTTTACCCAAGCAAAAAGCTTAGTGCACGTCTTCCTTAATGGATCTGTGCTGAGAGCTAACAACCAGATTATTGAATCCTCTACTTCAAAACCACCCTTTGACTTATTGCCAAGATTATTTTTCTCAGTTACATTTGATTCTTTGTGTGTACCATTTCCTGCCCCTGGCCATGTTTAAAATTGAATTGCCTATGTCTCCTCCTCTGACTTCTCTTTTTAAGCTCTCATCATTTAGTTCATTTTTTTTTCTTAGACCTTTATTTGAAAATTTCTGGCTGTAACATTTTCTTATAATTTGTATTTCTATCCTGGGTTTCTGCTTGAGCACAGTGTTGCATTAATAAGGGCTGGGCAAAGTTTCAACAGCATTTAATCTTACAGTTTTAATTATTCCTCACTTTTTACAGTCTTGACACATTTACTGTAATAGAGGGAAATCATTAATTCACTTAGAAATATATGTGTGAAAACTATAGTTTCTTTTTGATTAATTTCCATATTCATCACCGCTTTGCTGTTGATTTACTAAGCATTCAAGAGAATCAGGGTGCAAAACATGACTTTTTTCCCTTTGTTCAAAAAGAACTGTCTTAGAAACCCAACGGGGCTAAAAATTTATTTGTGTCTTGGCTGTCAAAGGGGAGGAGGTTGCTTCTTCTTGCACATGGTTTCTGGTCTCATCCTTGTGTTTCCTTTCTACTTAAATGCACTATACCCTTCTCTACTTTCCTTGGAAAAAAAGAAAGCCATAACCATGGCCATTGTCATATTAATTCCTGAAGGTTTTTGTCCTTTATGGAAAAGAAAGAAATTTTGATTTCTCTGTGGCTTATGGAAGAAAATTCTACTCAATGTTTTTGAGAGTCTTTGAAAGAGAAGGAGCTCAATAAATACTAATAGCATCTGTCTTCCTCCTCCCCTCAAACCAATTGAGGAATAGACAGTAGGTGGAGGACCAAAGTGTTACCCTTAGTCCTAGTTAAGACATGACTGGAAGGCATGGCTTGCCAGGAGAGACAAAGTGGGCTTGCCGACTGTGTCCTTTGGAAGTCTGCTGAGATGTCGTAAGAACCCACCTCAGAGAAAACTTAGGTCTAAGGGGCAGACTATTCACTAAGCCTCTGCCCCACACTGGCCCTGGCTAGAGGAATGAAAAAAGGAAACAGCTTTTCCAAGCAGAGGGCCTTTGATCATCTCTACCCAATTCCTGTAGCCCACCAACCACTGTAACATTGGCCCCCAACTCTAGGGAGGAGGAAGAAGTGGGAAAAGAAGCCAGGAGGATTGCAGAAAAACCCACAAAACAGAGGTGAGAGAAGAGACATTCCCCTGTGTCCTATGAAAGTTCTATTGCTCATTCAACCAATTCGCTATCGTTGTACTTTTAGGCTGTTTCCAAACAATATTGAAATTAAACATGATTGTAATTAATTTTCATGTACATTTAGAGAAATGTCTTTAAGAGAAATACCTATAAGTGGAATTACTGGGCCAAATTATGTTCATTTGTTTCAAGCTTTTGATGCACTCTGCCACATGTTTCTATCGAAAGTTTTGTCAAATTACATTACCATTAGCAGTCCGATATATCCCAATTTATTTTTAACAAGTGATGGATTTAGGATTTGAATTTAGGTAAGCTGGCTCTAGTGCTGCAGTCCCCAATCGTCAGGTCATGGACCGGTACCAGTCTGTGTCCTGTTAGGAACCGGGCCACACAGCAGGAGGTGAGTTGTGGGTGAGCAAGCAAAGCTTCATCTGTGCTTACAGCTGCTCCTATCACAGGCATCACCGCCTGAGCTCTCCCTCCTGTATGTATTTTTGTCGAGCCTTGTGAAAAGGGGTCCTTAAATGAAAGTAGATTCTAAAGATTTTCCTGACTCATGAAAGGGTAGATTTTAAAGATTTTCCTGACTCATGAAAGGTCAAGAGCTACTGAAAAGTATAGGAAACTAGTTAAAGAGAAGGTTGAGAGAAAGTGGGAAGAATTATACTGCTCCTTGTAAAATATACAATCTTAAAAATAAAATGGATTTTAGACTAATACTTGGATTTGTATTGATAATTCTGACATTCTTTTTACTTTCCTAAACTTTCTCCTCACCAAAGCCAACACCTTAGAGCATATCTCTCTGAAACAAAATTTTTGTTCAATATTTCCTAAACCATGATTATTTAATTTTTTTATTGTGGTCAAAATAATATATGTATAAAACATAAAATTTATTATTTTAACTATTTTCACCTGTACAGTTTGTCACTAAATGCACTCACTTTGGTGTACTCTGGCCATCTCCAGAAGTTTTTCATCATCCGCAACTGAAACTCTGTACCCATTAAACAACTCTTCATTTCTTCCCTCCCCCTGGCCCCTGGTGACTGCTTTTCTACCGTCGTCTCTATTGCTATGACTACAGTAGATACCTCATATAGGTAGAGACATATGTATAATATTTGTCCTTTTGTGTCTGGTTAAAACACAATTATTTTAATTACAGTAAATAGGGCCCCTGATGACCAGAGCTTTTCTTATTTGCCATTTGGCTTTAACACCTAGGTTGCTGCCTGACACGTAATGGTTTTTGAAAACCCATTTCTAGAAAATATCATCCACATAATTTAGTTCATACCTTGTTAGTACTCTTAGGTTGTTTTGTGATGTTTGAGAATTCAAATAGCGTAGAGGTTAAGAACACTGCCTTTGGATTCAAACAGACAAGGGTTTCAGTCCCAGCAATGCCACTTTCTAGTTTTGTGACTTTGGACATATGTCTCATTCTCTATAAGATTCAGCTAAGTCATACTAAAAATGAGGGTTATAATGGTTCTGGTTCAGAAATTGTTATTAGGATTAAGTGAGGTAATGACTTCAGCTAATAAAAAAAATATTTATTAAGTGCTTATTATAAACCAGGCAATGCTTTGGATGGGCTATGGTGACTAGTACAGAAAAAGCCCATGTCTTCATGGAGTTTACAGTGCCTGACACATATTAAATGTTCAATAAAAATTAATTGTAATGATCCCTGGCTAGTTGTATTCGACCCTTAGTTTGAAAAAAAAAATAAATCTACTTTACCATATCCATTGACATTTTCAAATTTCAAGCATTTTATCTAGCCCTTAAAGATCATACACAAGCCAGGATATTTAAAAAGTTTATAAATGTAGATAATTGCCTTATTAATATCAGGCAAAACTTTGCTATAATGTCAAATATTGCCAAATTGATAATATTGAATAATAACGTGGCAAAAAATAAAAGCATCAGGGTGAGTTCTTTTATTGAAAGGACACACAAAAAAATATAATACTGAAGTGTTTGGGTGACCCAGAGAAGCTATATTCCACTCAGAAGTGTTGGAAATTCTTTGACAAATTGGTTTATATTTGAGAATTTGAACGAGTTGAAGATGGCCTTCATCTTCTAGAAAAGGAAAAATGTGAAATAAGACTTCTTTAGGTCTTACTGAGATTTCTTTTTTTCGTTTTTTTTAGCAAGAGGATGTGAGTTTTTCTATAATAACATCATACCTTGTGTTGGATCACTAGGTAGTTATGGGCTAATCTAGGGCTGAGGGAGAGATTTTTATGACAAGCTTTATAATAGACTTTCAGTGTTTTTCAGGAAGAAAATCCCATGGAGGATAGAAAGTTTATATTTTTCTTTGACTATAACACATCACAATAAAGATGATATTCTGCTGATATTTGGGATTCACGTTTTCTGCAGGAAAATAAAGTGTTTTCTTTCATGTGGCAGTGACATTATATCTACAGATGCTAAGGTAGGGAGAAATTAATTTAGAAATTAACATTTATGCAAATATGAAAGAAAGCTTAAGCTTATTACACAGAAAGCAAGTCAGTATTATTGTCCGGTGTTTTTTTTTCTTGAGTGTCCTCAGTTTTAAATGATTTTGTCACTATTTATAAGACAATTCTACTTTATCTTTCCTGCTGTTTTAATTTTAATTAAAAATAATTTTAGAACAACTATGAGTTACCTAAACTCTATAAACCTAATTCCCCACTTGGTGACGAAAATCTTTTTTTTTCTTTGCCATCTATAATCTATCATTCTGTGATGATTAATTTTATATGTCAACTTGGCTAGGCCACAGTACCCAGATATTTGGTCAAATACTAGTCTGAATGTTGTTGTGAAGGTATTTTTTAGATGGAATTAATATTACTATTAATACATTTTGAGTAAAGCAGACTGCCCTCCATAATCTGCATGGGCCTCATCCAATCAGCTGAAGGCCTTCAGAGGAATAAAAAGACTGATCTGCTATCCTGGAAAAGAGAGAATTCTGCCAGCAGACTGCCTTTGTACTCAACCTGCAACATTGATTCTTCCCTAGGTTTCCAACCTGCTGGCCTACATTGCAGATTTTGGACTTGCCATCTTCCACAATTACATGAACCAATTTCTTAAAATAAATCTCTATCTATCTATCTATCATCTATCTATCTATCATCTATCTATCCATACATTCCTATTTTTTTATTTATTTTTTTTCCATAGCACAATTTTTTTTTATTGTAGCATATTATGGGGGTACAAATGTTAAGGTTACGTATATTGCCCTTGCCCCCCTCCCCCCTCCAGTCAGAGCCTCAAGCTTGACTATCCCCCAGACGGTGCACATCGCACTCATTATGTATGTATATACCCACCCCCTCCTCTCCCCTTCCGTCTGCCCGACACCTGATAAATGTTGTTCCTGTGTGTCCACTTAGGTGTTGATCAGCTAATACCAATTGGCTGGTGAGTACATGTGGTGCCTGTCCATCCATTCTTGGGATACTTCACTTACTAGAATGGGTTTCAGCTCCATCCAGGAAAATACAAGAGGTGCTATATCACCATTGCTTCTTATGGCTGAATAGTACTCCATGGTATACATATACCACATTTTATTAATCCACTCTTGTATTGATGGGCACTTGGGTTGTTTCCACAACTTTGCAATTGTGAATTGTGCTGCTATAAACATTTGAGTGCAGGTGTCTTTTTTATAGAGTGCCTTTTGTTCTTTTGGGTAGATGCCCAGTAGTGGGATTGCTGGATCAAATGGTAGATCTACACGGTTTGAATTCAGGGATCCATACATTCCTATTGATTCGGTTTCTTTGGAGACCTCTGACTGATATACCTTCTATGCAAGAAACATTTTTGAAACAGAAATTTTTACCTAGGCATGCAACTTTACTAGAAAAAGTTTTTGCCACGTCTAAATATGCCTGTTCAGTTGTGTTTAGATGCCTGGCTGTTAGAAAAAAAATCAACAAGTTTAAAAAAATAGATAAAAATAAATATATTATTTATCCTAATTCTACACTGATGTTTCTTGCTTTACCTATAAGTATATTAACGTTTTTCTCCTCTTCATTGACATTATTTTCCTATAGTTGATATCTGATGATAGAATGAAAAGCAATGTATTAATATTGATATATGTATGTATATATTGCAATCAGATGAAAACATACTCTTTCAGTCTATAAAGACAAATGCTAGCAAGAAGTTAATCTCAATATTACAAGCCCAATCATCTTTTAGATTCTTTAACCCAAGAACAGCAAAAGGATTACAGAGAAACAAAATGCCCCATGGGAGAAGAGAGAGTATGAGCAGATAAAAGAACTGGTACCACAAAAAAAAAAAAAAAAATGTTATCTGCTGGCCCATGGGCGTAAGTCGCTTGAGCAGAGGGTTAGCATAAACTGAATAAGCTAAACAAACCTAGCGGATTACTACCATTCTGGAGACAGAGTATTAGGATTGAACCTGAAGTCAAGAAGTAAAGTAAAGATTATTCCCCTTGATTCCAGTTAGTTGTGACTAATTAATAACTAAACCATTGCATTGTAAACTATTTCACTTATGCCTTTCATGACAAGTTGCAACGATGCTACCTAAAATATATGCCTGATGTTGAAGATACAGTGGTGCAGAAATCAGTCCTGGTTTCAAGGTCTTTATGAAAATTTTTACAACCTGCTATTTATTGCAATCATTTGCATCCCTCTTATCTCCTTTTATCAAAGTTCTAGCTCACTGCAGTCTAGGGACAGTAAATTATATGTAGTCATACACTGCACAATGGCAAGCAGGTACCACACACACAAACACAGATCAGCATCAGTCTTCCATTGGCACAAAATGCTGCGTAACAGATTTCTTCAAACTCAGTAGCTTAAAGCACAAGCATGTATCACTTTTCATGCATTTCTGGGTGGGCAGTGGATTGGTTGTCGGTGGGCTAGGCTGGACAGCTCTGCTGACCTATGCTATGCTGGGTAGACTGGGTGCTTCGGCTCTCCTTGCTGTGTTTCTTCTGCTCCTAGAGGGATAGCTTGACACATTCTCACCACAGAGACAGACCCCAATTGTGCAGGCATGTCAGCTTTCTACTGTGTCATATCTACCATCTTCGCATGGGCCAGAGCAGGTCACACGGCTGCATCCAGGGTGAAGGGGGAGGAGAGCATTGCAAAGTCACAGGACAAGGTTTGGTCATATAATTTCATTACAGTGGGAGGAGGAATGAGGGGTTGAAAGAACCTACCATAATTAATATACTTCAAGAATTCAGGCCAAGTACAGGCTCACGCCTGTAATCCTAGCACTCTGGGAGGCCGAGGCAGGAGGATCACTCAAGGTCAGGAGTTCGAAACCAGCCTGACCTAGAGCGAGCCCTACCTCTACTAAAAAATAGAAAGAAGTTAATTGGCCGACTAAAGATATATAGAAAAAATTACCCAGGCAGGGTGGCACATGCCTGTAGTCCCAGCTATTCAGGAGGCTGAGGCAGGAGGATCGCTTGAGCCCCGGAGTTTGAGGTTGCTGTGAGCTGGGCTGACGCCACGGCACGCTAGCCTGGGCAACAGAGTGAGACTCTGTCTTAAAAAAAAAAATATATATATATATATATATATATGAAATATACAAAAAGACATAAAGCACATCACACATATTGGTGATTTCTCCACTATTCTTAAATAAGACATTTCCACTAAGTTGAAGCTGGCTCCGTCCACTGCCCCTCGCGCTCCACCTCTGGTGCTTCATCATTTCCCACTGACATCATCTTCAACGTCTGCCAGCTCTCCTCTCTTTTGGGAGAATCATATTCAGTTCATGTTAATATTCAACTCATTTTGGTTTTTGTGAAGATAGGCAAGAAAAGAAGTAGGTACAGGGACCTATACCTAGACCTTTATGAACAAAATTTAATAATTTTAATCAAAAAACAGATGACCAGCCAAAAGACAATTGCACATATATGTGACTGTATGTCGGTATGTTTGTATGTATGTTGGCATGTATGAATACGTGTATGCTTGTGTGTTTGTATATATGTGTGTATGCGTATTTAGACATGGGCATGTGTGTGCTGGTATGGTAGCAGGCACATAAGCGTGCATATGGCGGAGACCACAGAAGAAACAAGAATGGCCAGTGTTACAGTTGAAGGCAGGTGACGGGTAGTCATCTCTCTGCTTTAGGTGTGACTGAATTTCCACAATAAAAAGTAAAAACTGGATTAAAAAAGAATCACTGTGATGCTACACCGTGCATACATCGCCACTTTTCCTAACCTGCTTCTCAATCCAAGACCTGCTCTGTTACCCTGCAGACACCGCGCTTCCCAAACTCAACGTTACCTCGGCAGAGTCCTCGTCCTTGCCATAGTCGGTGCTGCCCACGATGGGCTCCTTCTCCCGCATCCAGGACTCGGCTTCGTTGGCATCAGCAAAGTACTGCTGGGCCTGCAGAGAGTCCTCCAGGTCCTGCCGCCGCTGGGAGGCTTTGGCCTTCAGTGCTTCCCACTTCTGGTTCAGCTCGTTAAGCTTGGCCTTCACATCCTCTGCAGCAAAATGGCCTGGAAGGGAGGACAACAAAAAGTATGTTGACACATGGCAGAAGGACCAAAGAGGTCTTCTGTGTGGTCATGGCACTTTTCGTTACTATTGTTTTGGTGAGCTGTGCCCCTTCACAATTTCAATTTTTATGAGAGGCTTGGGTTCTAATCCTTTAACAGACTGTCTCATTTTTTACCTCCTCAAGCCATGACCTTTATCTAGTCTCTAAGCAGAAGATATCCCGGCTGGCATTAGTGACAGTATCATAAGGAAATAATAAAAAGAGCAGTCCCCATCGTGGTTCTCAGTCACTGGACTTCCAGGTGCAGGCGCTCCCCCGGGCTCTTCACCAACTTCATCTTGTTTAATCCTCACACTACATCAGAGGGAGGTGCTGTCATCCCCGTTTCACAGATAAGAAATTCGGGCTCAGAAAGGGTAAGGTCTAGTCAAGGCCACCAGTCAGGAAAGAACGGGCATGGCATTCAACCCCACAGCCCAGTCTGCTATGCCCAGGTGGCCGTGCTCTTGGCCAAAGGAGGGGAGACACAGAGAGCAAAGTCTCATGAGTGGCGATCACTCACCTTCCTCCACCATGGCATTCCCCTTCTGCGTAACTGCCTTGATGCGAGGTTCATGCCCAGCAATTTCCGCCTGTAAAGCTTGATGTTTCTTTAGCAGATTCTGGACCCCAATCAAATCCTTGCCTGAAAGCATAAACCACTCCCCAGTCATCCAACCATGGAATGAAGAATCAGCACTAACCTGTGTCTCATGGCTTCCGCCACAGTTCCCATTTCATAATTTAAACCTGCTCACTGACACACGTGCCCCTCACCCTGCGATGGCACAGCCCTTTCCCGGCTCCTTTCCTATTTGACAGAGGCAGACTGACCTCTGTTGGTAGATGCAGCAATGGGCTCCTTCTCTCGAATCCATGTCTCCTCATCCTCCACGTCACGGAAGAGCTGTTGCAGACGCAGAGAATCGGCCAGCTTCTGCTTTCGGGCAATCATGGGCTCCTTGAGAGCTTCGTAGCGGGCCACAAGGGCTTCCTGCTTCTTCTTGATGTTTTCAGCGTCAAAATGGCCAGCATCTTGGAACTGGCGAGCCTGGATGGTGATGCCATCAATGCGGTCCTAGGAGAGGGAAAAGGACAGTCTTGCAATCTCAGACCAGCGATGAGCAACATTCTGCACTTTTCTAGGCTGACGTTGTTACTTTGGGTGTAGTTTTATCATATATGAAGAAAAATTATCATGGTCCTTTTTGCTACTCCTGAGAATATTCTTTCTGCCATCTCTTTCCCTCATTTTGGGCTCTCAAAAAGCTCTGAGGGAAGACAATTTAATTTGAGCAGAAGAAGCACATGCAGCACATAGAGCTATCTAAGAAAATCAATACATTTTATCCCTCCCGAAACTAGCTTGGTCTTGAAATTATTTGCCATTCTTCCTTCCTATAGTTTTTTCTTCCCCTTAAATCAAGACATGGTCTTGCTGTGTCACCCAGGTAGAGTGCAGTGGCATCATCATAGCTCACTGCAACCTGCAGCTCTTGGGCTTAAGTGATCCTCCTGCCTCAGCTTCCCGAGTGGCTGGGACTACAGGTGTGCACCATCATACCTGGCTAATTTTTCTATTTTTTGTAGAGATGGAGTCTCACTATCGCCAGGCTGGTCTTAAACTCCAAGGCTTAAGTGATGCTCCCACCCTGGCTTTCCAAAGTGCTGAGATTATAGGTGTGAGCCACCTCACCCAGCCCCCTCCCACAGTTTCTGTGTTCACTTGCTCAACACAGCCCCCAGTTCACACTCTACCTGGTGAGCAGCCACATCAGCCTCCAGCAGGGCATGCTTCTTCTGAAGGTTCTGGACATTGGTAAGATCTTTGCCATAGTCATCTGAAGCCAAGTGACCTTCTACTTCATACAGCCACAATTCAATATCCTCGACATTGCGATTAAATTGCTGTTGCTGATTGGCTTCACGAAGTTTTATTCCTATCCAAGGAGGCAAGTTTAATTTTCTGTTGTTTAACATTCTTCCACTGACACTGCTCATAAACAATGACATCCTAGTGAAGGACTGTGGGTCAGAATTTTAGTTACTCCTTCATTTCTATCACAAAGGTAAAACATAAATTGCAACCTCTGCTCTACCTTCTAGAGGTGGAACTAGAAGTACGAAAAGCATTCTAGCCACCATAAGATAAGGATACTTGAGAATTATTAAATGTCCTTGGCTCACAGCTCAACTTTGATTTTCAGTGACGAGGCACAACTCGCATCCTTCTCTCTCAGTGCCCCTCACCCACCAGCACGTTCAACTCCGCCAAGCGGCACACTGAACCACATTTACCAAATTAGCAAAGCATCAAGAACCCAGGACAAGTGACTCCTACACACCCAAAGTCATCCACCTCACCTTACTGGGGTGGCATATGTCCCTAAAACACTTAACTAGTTCCCCAAACATTCCTGTCACCATCCAACGTAACATTTTCTCTTACCTTTCAGTTCAGTGGCCTCTAGCAGTTTCTTCCACAAACTGATGACTTCATTCATACGAGCTGCGACCTCATCCTTGGCATAGTGATTGACGTCAATCAGCTTTTGCCCAGCCTTCTCCAGGGCATCAATGCGGCTCTGGTTTGCTGAGAGCTCAGCCTCAAAAGCCTGATGCTTCTGCACCTTTCCTTGCAGGTTGGATGGGTCCTACCAATAAAAGAAGGAAGGGGGTTCTACCTTGAACCTGGGTATGTCAAATTACCTCAAATTAGTTTCATACTTACCTTTATGGGGGGATGTCTAAAATAGCTTACATTAAGCTGACTTTTGAATCAGCTTAACTTTTTGAGATTTTTGAATCCTCTATTTCTTTCTTTAGCTATAATTTATTTGTGAGAACTGTGTTTAGCTTACTGAGTACCACATAGCAATGCTAATAGTACGTTACTTTATAAGCTTCATCTGTGGCAGTTTTCATCTTCTCATTCACCCAACTCTTGAGCTCATCGGAATCACGGAAAAACTGCTGCAAGTGGAAGGAGTCAGCCAGCTGGGCCCGGCGACACATGGCTCTCTCATGAAGGGCATTGCGGCGGCTCAACAGCTAAAAAAAAAGGATCCTTGTGAATCTCCAGTTCTTACTCCTAAAAGGATGTCCAGCTCAAGAGATTTAACGGCAACATCTGTCTCAGACAGGATACCCAAGTACAGGAAGGAGCATGAAGAAGTTGGAAACTTACAGCATCTCTGCGAGTGGCCACATCTTCCATTGCATAGTGGTTGTTCTGAATTAACTTGGTTGCAAATTCATCTAGTGCCTAGGAAGTGAGATAAGAATTCTTTATTGGTAAGCACACTATTCCCTAGCTTGGCCTCTGGAGAAAAGTAACAGGTCATAACACTCCAAACCTTAACATATATCAAAGTTTTCACTCTAAAGTTGGCGATAACAACATCTTCCCCATAACTTTTGAGTTTTTGCTTGGTGTCATTAGTCAGATATAACAATATTGTGCTAGTTCCATTCAAGACAGGAGATACTAGATGTAGCACACAATCCTGACGGGTCAGAAAGGGGTTAACACCCTTCCAATTCTTACTTCTACCATGTGTTTTCAATGGGGAGAGTATCTGATGTTAACTCTGAACTACTTTGAGTGAGTGGTAAATTTCAGTTTGGGGGTTTCCATAAGCAAATCATTCCATTCTATAGTTATGTCTCCAACAAGATGGCATATCGTCATCATGAGACTTTAAGCACTCACGGGAGCACCTTGCATGCAGACCCTTCATAAATCTGTTAGGAAACCTAGAAGAGACTTGTGGCTTACTCTAAGGACCACGTGAAGGCACTGACAACAGCAAGGGGTCTTACTGTAATCTTTTCCTCCTGGGCACTGAGGGATTTCTCAAAGTCCTCATGCTTCTTGAGAAGCGCTTCCACACTGTCCAAGGAATCTCCCAAGTCTTCATTCAACAGGAATGCCTTGCAAAAGGAAACAGAGTGGGGGGCAGGGGAGCAAAAAGAAAAAAAAAATTAAAAAAAAAAAAGGCAACAAAGTGTTCAGAATAAAGGCCTATTCCTTTGATATTCTAAGACTGGAACACAAAGAATATTTTAGCTAAAATACAAAAAGAAGGAAAGACATTCTATGGCTATTAAATTCCTAAGATCTGTTCTGGAAAGTCTAAAGTCCTTTTAGATTCACTTAAAATCAATCCAGCAACATCATGAAATCCTTGTTCCAGATTATACTGAAACTTCCTTCAAATAGCTTTTGTTGCTTCTATTAGACTTAGATTTTGTATAATGCTAAGTTCTAATAAAAAAAATTCTCTGATGGAACATTTTACAAGACACTAATCTGAAAAACTGGGCTCTTTCTGAGCACCTTGTCATCTCAGCAGGCAGAGACACTGGCAGAGCTGACTGAAGCTTGCTCAGTTCTGCCTCTTCCCCGACTCAGCACTGAAACAGTACTGAATTCCTAAAACAAAATAGGAAAGCTACCCAAGGAGGAGACAACATAGACCTCTCTGCTCCCTTAACGGAGGTCAGGCAGCATGCTGCTCACGGATTACCTCTTGTTTGCTCATCCAGTTGTCCACTTGCTCAGTGTCCCGGTAGAAGAGCTGCAGGTCCATGCACTGCTCGTACTGCTGCCTGCGCAGCTCCCACAGCTCCAGCAGTGCTGCTCTCTCCTCAGAAAGGACGGTCAGCTGGGAGGACAAGGTCAGGGGGGAGAGGTCAGTCCCAATGCCTCCGAGTCAGACTAAAGGGCTCCCCCAGAAGTCCTAATCATAGTGCTACTCTTCAGGCCTGTTTTCTGACTTGTAAAAAGGGAAGAACAACATTCACTTGTATGGGTTATGTCCAATGTAAGAGCCATGGTCCTGTTCTAATTAATCTAGAATTAATTTATTGCTACATTATCACAAATGATTTTAGGTAAAAACGCCAAGTAAACTCCTAGGTATAAGAAAAAGGCATCTGTATAAAAAGTGACATAGTATAAAAGGAGTAGGGACTCTCAACTGAGAAATGTCAATTGAATGGATGCTTTATAAAATACGTTAAATAAATTTATGAATGCCCTAGAAATAATTTTTAGGCCTCAAAAGACATTTCAAAGTCTTTCTTTGAAATGTCCCCTCTTAGTTTACGTAATATTTTAAAAAATATAAAAACCATTACCTAATTGTTCCTTAGGCAATTTTATACTCTAAGATACTATGAAACTTATGATTTCATAGTACACGTATCATTTTATAAAAATTTGTTTCCTCTTTGCTCCAACTCCTAATTCAGGACTCAGCTCCCTGCAAAAAGTCCCTGTAAGCAGGAAATGTGTCACACATGTCCCAGATAACCGGGACTGTCTCTCAGGCAAATCAGCACACTGAATGTATATCTTCTTTTTAACTCTCTGAAGAGAAAGGCTACTCCTTTTCAAGTGGAATCTCTGGGTAAGTTTTCTCAAGCATCACAGTGAGTACAATGTCTGGACATTTAAGGATAGATAATAGCTTTCAGAGACTTTTAGTGAAAGAATGTAATTTCCTCCACAAAAGCTCCTTTTCAGTTGGGATCAGTGGCTCATGCCTATAATCCTAGCACTCTGAGAGGCTGAGACGGGAGGATTGCTTAAGCTCAGGAGTTCAAGACCAGCCTGAGCAAGAGCAAGACCCCATCTCTACTAAAATAGAAAAAATTAGCTGGGCATGGTAGTACACACCTATAGTCCCAGCTGCTTGGGAGGCTGAGGCAGGAGGATCGCTTGAGCCCAGGAGTTTGAGGTTGCAGTGAGCTAAGATGACAACACTGTACCCTACACCAGGGCAACAGAGTAAGACTTTGTCTTTTTTTAAAAAAAAAAAAAAAAGCTGCTTTTCTTCTCTCTTACCTTCTCCTTCACTTCATCTGAGGCGTAATGACCAGCAGCAAGCAGAGCCTGCCCAGACTCATCTGCAGATTTAAAGCTATCTTCGTGAGCATCAATTTCACCCTATGGGAGAAAAAGGGCACAATTTATGCCCAGCAAGTTAGAAAAGAAAAATAAGGTGTTGAATTTTAAATAATCATTACAAGTCAGACTATCTCATGTAAAATGAGCAACAGAACGAAAGATTAGGTCAGGTTTCCTAATACCTTATCAATCTAGGTCATCATTCACTGATGAATTTCTTTTTCTACTGGCTTTGCACTCCACCTCTGTTACTGTCAAGGTTCCACACACTACCAGGCTCTGAGCTCCCTCTTCTGTTCCACTGATCTTTCTGTCTTCCTTGTTCCAAAGGGACTTGTTCACTACAATTTATAGTACCTGGTAGGGTGAGTCCTTCCCCAAACCCCATCACGTTCTTCAAAACCGTCTCAGCTATTTCTTCGAATCTTTTTTTTCCAAATCAATTTTAGAATTAGTTTATTTCACTTCAAACACACACACACACCCTTACCCTTGGTGGGCTTCTGGCTGGAATTGCACTGACTGTCTATATCCTGGTGAGAATTTGCACCTTTATATCATTCCATCCATTGAGTTTTTCTTCAATGGCTTTCAACAAAGTTTTATAGTTTTCTCCATAAATGTCTTGCACAACTTTCCCCAAGTACCTTATATTTGCTGCCGAGATTACAAGTAGTATTTTTAAAAATTATGTTTCTGTTGCTAGTGCAGAGGAACGTGTTTGACTTTTGTATGTTGTTTTTATATCTAGCACATTAAAACCTCTCAGCAGGCTTAATGATAAAAATAATTTTAAAAATACTGTAGTACAGTGTCTTCCAAAATTACTTAAAAAACCCTCTTTCTTTTTAAGGGAAAGGCTATTAATATCGCATAACTAGTTTTCTACGGAACATACTTTGGGGAAATA
Source organism: Lepilemur ruficaudatus (assembly GCA_963574885.1). Taxonomy (NCBI): domain Eukaryota; kingdom Metazoa; phylum Chordata; class Mammalia; order Primates; family Lepilemuridae; genus Lepilemur; species Lepilemur ruficaudatus. Next base: position 71,647 of record CAUYRT010072802.1, read on the forward strand.
CCAGAGTAAGAAATTTAGATTTTACCTCTGACCTGATTCAGAATAAAAAACAAAAAAAAAACAAAAAAAAAAAAAAGAAAAGAAAAGAAAGAAATTTAGATTTACTCAAATCAATTATGAAAGTCAGCATTTAAACAAAGACATTTCTAAAGATGACACAGGACAGAGGACTGAACATTCCAAAAAAATAAATAAATACAAATAAAGATGACACAGGATGGTTGTACAAAGTAGGCAAGACCAATGACAATCCTTATGATGAGAGCCACCAGTGAATAACATTTCACCACCTCCAACTACAGGCCTCACCACATGTACTGATGCATAAGCTAATGCCTTTACTTCTGGAAGAGCCAAGAGATACTACCTTGTGCTCTTGGTGCCTATCCAGCAGGGCTTCAGCCCCTGCCACGTCATTGGCAAGTTCATCTGCATTGATGAGGGCTTTCATCTCAGTCACCCAGCTGGTGAGGTCACGGAAGTCTGCAAGGAAGCGCTGGAGCCTAGAGAACACCAAAGGTCAGTCATTAGATGTTTCCAGTGGAGGTCCGTGGTGGAAGATAGCCTTCCTAAAGCTCTGAATTCTATGTTCTCAAAAGTCTAACAAACCATACAAACTCCAGTTCTGAGAAATACAGAATTCTCTCAATCTAGACTGTAAAGGAAAGCAAGAGAAGGCTGAAATCAATCCTTTAAAGCTTAGGTTCTGTGCAACACTGTAGTGCACAAATTCCTTGTTATTCCCAGGTTCTGCCACTGGTTAGGAAGAAGCATTCTTTTCCTTTCCAATCCTTGACTTAATTTTAACAAGATATTTCACATGATGCTCAGACACCTATGGAAATATTTCTACTTCTCTCAGTCATAATGCAGTGAAACAGGATGGAAGGATTTATAAAGTTATAAATGCTACATATATGCCACACTTTATACACTATAAAGTTGCCAGTCCCCAAACAAATATAAGATATGTAAGAAAAAGTGACCTGCATTTTCTTAGTAGGTGACACCCGGAAGGGTATACGGAAACTTTCTCAGAACACAGAACTGAACCTCAACTCTGTCCTCCCCTCTCCTCTAAAAATATGTCACACGAAACCAGTTGTTAAGCCCTGGAGGATTATTTGCACCTGTATGAATCATTGAGTCTCGCATGTCTCTCTGCTGCCAGGGTGCGGATCTGCTCCCAGTTGGTAATCAGTTCCTCTCGCTTCACTTGAATCTGAGTAGCACTCAGAGGGTGGGACTGCTGCAGGCGGTCAGCTTCGGCACACAGGGCTTTGACCTAGAAACACACTGTCAGAATTGCTCCCCTGATCCTTGGTAACTTATTTACAGAATCAGCAGCTCTCAAAACCCACCTTGTCCTCTAAAGCAGCAAGATCTCTCTCCAGACCCTCGTGCTTCCGAAGCAGAGCCTGAACACTTGCCAGGTCTCGGCCAAAATCGTCAGAGGCCATTAACTGTTCCTTTTCCTTAATCCAACTGATGGTCTCATCCACGTCCCTGAGAATAGAGGTCCCAGTTAATTGACAGTGATAACAATTGTCTAGAACTGGGAACATCCCATGAGGCCAAGACCTAGTCAGCTCTGGCATCTCATCGGCACAAGCCTTGTATCTCACTATACCCGTCCAGGGAGATGTCCATACCCCAAAGCCCTCTCTGGCTTGGTACCTGTTAAAGCGCTGAACCTCAGCTGCCCCAAAGAGCTTGCCCTGCCTCTGAAGAGCCAGTCCCTTCAGCCGCTGCCAGGCTGCATTTACTTCGTCCTGCTTAGTCTTGATCAGCTCCTCCTCAGGGTGCTGTTCCTAAACGAGAGCAGAAGAGACTGCACTTGGTCCATAACCCCTGGCTCCTCCAACTAGTGACTCTTGCCTTGTCACCTTGAATTATCTGTGTTAGCCAATCTTCACCATTCTGAAGAAAATCACAGAAGAAGAAATACTGGTCTTCTGTGTGAAATGATGTGAACTATATAACCCAAAAGAGCTCTTATTTCTTATAAAAAGGAGAGATCCATTATTTATCCCTTGTAGTGTGGTTAGTCTATAAAGTGGTTATGTACAAAAGTATCAAAAATTTTTCTGTTAACAAACATTTTGGCTGCAACTTTGTGGTAGCTTCATCAATGCACCCATCTGCTGCAACTGCTTGAAAATTTGGTATTTTAAATGCTCGTGAGGCTGCTAAGCATTCTTGCTCATACACATGATTTTCAGGGCTCAACAGTTTGTTCCTGGTTTCAGACTAGAGCTATGTCTTCAAAAGTATCCTTTCCCACCAACCACATTTTGCGGTTTGGTTTTGTTTTCATTAAAAATAACATGTAGGCCGGGCGCGGTGGCTCACGCCTGTAATCCTAGCACTTTGGGAGGCCGAGGCAGGCGGATCGCTCAAGGTCAGGAGTTCGAAAAATAACATGTAAAGTAATAAAGGGTAGGATTTCAGGGTTATTTTTTTTTTTTTTTTTGAGACAGAGTCTTGCTCTGTTGCCTGGGCTAGAGTGCTGTGGCATCAGCCTAGCTCACAGCAACCTCAAACTCCTGGGCTCAGTCTCCCGAGTAGCTGGGACTATAGGCATGTGCCACCATGCCCAGCTAATTTTTTCTGTATATTTTTAGCTGACCAATTAATTTCTTTCTATTTTTTTAGTAGAGACGAGGTCTCGCTCTTGCTCAGGCTGGTCTCGAACTCCTGAGCTCAAACGATCCACCTGCCTCGGCCTCCCAGAGTGCTAGGATTACAGGCGTGCGCCACCACGCCCGGCCGGATTTCAGGGTTCTTAGATTCATTCGGGAGACCATTGGCCTGGCCTGACTGCTCTTCTCAAGTACAACACTGGGATGGCTCAGCGTTTGGGGATGCAACACAACTGTCACCGTGGAAGGGTGAGGTACTTCGGAGGAAAGCTGGCTATTCTTTCTCTTAATCACTAACCAGAAAAAGGGAACAAACACCAGCCCTGAGGATTTATAAATTTAAAATTTGTACCCCTCAGTCCCCTCAATCAAATTTCCCTAAAAGCACCAAATACTCTGTAGGTCCTACTACTTGATGTTTTTAGAGCCCTTTGAACCCTGCAGTAGAAAGAGACAATAAAAAAACAGCTATAGCCGGGCGCGGTGGCTCACGCTTGTAATCCTAGCACTCTGGGAGGCCGAGGCGGGTGGATTGCTCAAGCTCAGGAGTTCGAAACCAGCCTGAGCAAGAGACCCCATCTCTACTATAAATAGAAAGAAATTAATTGGCCAACTAAAAATATATAGAAAAAATTAGCCGGGCATGGTGGCGCATGCCTGTAGTCCCAGCTACTCAGGAGGCTGAGGCAGAAGGATTGCCTGAGCCCAGGAGTTTGAGGTTGCTGTGAGCT
>CAUYRT010072805.1:0-37176 GCA_963574885.1 Lepilemur ruficaudatus
GTCCCAGCTACTCGGGAGGCTGAGGTAGAAGGATTGCTTGAACCCAGGAGTTTGAGGTTGCTGTGAGCTAAGCTGACGCCACGGCACTCACTCTAGCCCAGGCAACAGAGTGAGACTCTGTCTCAAAAAAAAAAAAAAAAAGACAGGAAGCAGGAAAATACAAAATGAGTTATCAAAATATAGTGGATACATTTATATATATGGATATATTGTATACATACATTATTTTTGGATACATGTATTTTTGGAAATATATACGTGACAGTATAATACAACACTTTTGTTGGCATAATTAACTCTGAGTTATTAGACATGAGTTCAACCAAACTTCTTACTTCTTATACAAGTAGAGTTATTATTTGGGATACATCACTTTATTTGGGATATATAGTTGTGTTATGAAGAAACACTTAACATTATTGCAATACCAGAAGAATGAGTTAATTTGACTACTTTTCCTTTAGTTCTTATCAAATATCTTCCTTCCTAATCATCTATTAGAAATGTCACAAATCAGCAGATTTTCATTTGGAAATATATTTGACAAGGATGTATTTTCCAACAAATCATAATCAGAAAGGTAGCTACCAACTAATAAAGATAAAAAAAATTGCTGAAAACTTTATGTATATAGCATGGTTCTAAACATTGTGTGTTATTTTTAAGTAGTGTATATCTAACATATAAAAGATGCAATTTGACTTTTCAGTAAACTTTTCAAATACAAAACATCTGTGGGAACATCAGGCAGTTCACAGTTTCTAATTTTATTCCAAGTACTGCTGCTAATTTTTGGTGGTTTGGGCTTTATTTTTTTATTTATTTTTTTTGCCAAATTTATTTACAGTATATGCTACCCTAACTTCTTTCCTCAATTCTACTATGTTCTCTCTAGCATCCAGCACTCTTTCCATTCTATCCTTATATTTAATTCTAATGTACTAGTAACTGCCCACATGATTCCTTGCTCCTTTATGTCTCAGATGATGTTTGTACAGAATACAAAAAAGAGAGGAATCTTTTAGGCAGCCACGTAAAAATTCAAGAGACAAACTGAAAAGTCCTGAGTTTGAATGCCCAGCATGTATTGCTGAGCACACAGCAGTTATTCAATTTATTCTTGTTGAGTGATTGAAAAGTCTAAAGCAACTGCTAAAAGAGAAATTTATAAACCTATCTTACATCTCTAGAACAGGGTTACAGTTTGAAAAAATTCCCTAGGTGATTCTGTTATGCCACCTCTCTAGCCATAAACAAAACAAAGTATATTTGCTTAAATATACTTGGATCCTAGGACAAGACTAATTTTCATTTTGACAGTATGCCACCTGATTTATTTCTGATAAATCAGTTTGACTGCTTTATAATTATTTCTTCATATAACACTTTTGAAAAGCTACTGCCATTTTTTTTATTTTAAAAGCAGACCTTTAATTATATTTGTAAAGATAATCCCCTCATGAACAAAGTAAGAGTCCTCACTACAAGAACCCATTGTAGGATACGTATGAATTTAGTATAAAACTAACTGAAGGGGCAGTCTTCAAAATAGGCTGGATAAAAAAATATACCTGGAAGGCCCTCAGAGATTTGTAGAATAGAAAATGGATATAAAAGAACATTTGTTATTCTAAGCTCATAGTAATATAGTGAACATACTGGAAAACAAAGCATTAAGAAGAAATGGTATTATCTTCTGATAATTTAACCAAATAAGAATTTTTTAAAAAAACAAGTCTCTATCATACTACATAACCCTGATTTAAGACTGGAACAATCTTCTAGGTCAGTCTTAAAAGTAATTTTCAAATAATCATTGGTATCTAAAACAATCTGACAAAGCCACTAAATTTTTCAATATCCATTCCCTCCAAAATATGAAGTGATACAAGCTTTGGTAGACTGTATTTTTATTCACTGGCAGTCAAAACTGATTTAACTTATATTCTACCTTCCAATGTCCACAATTATAAAACTTGGGAATCAAGAGAGGCGTCCTTGACTGGATGCCTCTCCATTACAAAATTCTTCATTACAAAATCTACCTACACATAATCACTGAACTGTAACCACCATCCTTAATGTTTGTTATAGGTTTCCTTGTCTACATTGTCACTGTATTAAATGAAGACTTCATCAACTCCTACTTGCCTCCTTAGCCTCCCTTTTTCTGCCTACTAGCCAATATTTTAAAAACATGTATGAAATATTCTTCACTAACTTTCTGCTTCTCCATTGTCTTTAAAATAAATTACAGAATTCTCAGCAAGGCATATCCATTCCTTCATAATCTGTACCCTCTCTGTAGTTTTAAACCTTTTTGGCACTCCTTTCCAGCCTATGCTCTAATAATCTAAGCCACCTGCAGTTTCCAAAATCAAACTATTGCCCCAGGCTCCCAAGTCTGACTAATGGCCTTCAAAAGTTCCTTTACATATCATCTCTCCTAGGAGGGCTTTCCTGATTATTTCCTCACCACACTACTCTCAATTAGGTGACCTCTCTCCTCAGTGCTCCTACCACACCCTGTTTACCTTGACCATAGCACTTAAATATTGTAACATGATCTCCGTTTACCTCTCTGTCCATAAGCCTTATCAGACTGGACCCTCCTTGATGGGGAGGCTAAGTCTTTTATTTCACCACCTTCAATTCCTAATACTTCCTGAGGAGTCATAGGAATCACTCAATACTTGATTAACAAGAGAATGAATACAAAATCATGACCATATCTTAATCACACTGGATATTTCATATTTCAAATATTAAGACTAATACGTCCAATTTAGAAATTGACTTTTCTTTTTAGTACCTTCCAATCTACAATCTCCTTTACCACCTTCTTTCTGCAGATAAAAGGCTACAACTGTATCCATAGGAATTACTCCCTTTTTCCTTTATCTAGATTGTTTTTTGCTTTGTTTTGTTTTGTCTACCTCATGAAATCCTAAAATTTGAGTACTTCAGTTTATGGTTAAAGAAATGGGCTTGAATTAAGAGTTGGTCTAAATGTAAATGTCACCTGACTAACAGTTTAGATTAGATTCCATGCTAATTTCACTATATAAAACCTTCAAATGATATACCCACTTTAAAAAGCTGTAATGTTTTTTATCATCAAGAGATTAAAAAATACAGTGAAAAGAGATTACAGTCACAATAATCAGGGAGAGAAGCATTTAAACGGCCTAAGAATAATCTTAGTAGGAGATGTGCATTCCATGTGAAAAGTAAAACAAATCTATTGAACGAATTAAGACGTGAATGAAAATAAAGATTATGGCAGGGCGAAACTATTTTTGGAAACATATATTTAGAACTATAAAAATGTTCAAACCTTTTGGCCCAACCTCCACTTATGGGATTATACTCTTAAGTGAATAAAGTGAATCAAGAGAAAAAAATGTACATAGAAAGTTGTTCATTGCATCATTATTTATAAAAAAAAAAAAGTAAAAGCAAATAAAATATCTAACAGTAGAATAGCTAAATAAATTATGGTTCATCCACTGACAAAATATTGTACATTTTAAATAATTATGAACACTACATAGGAAACTAGGAAAATCTTTATAATGCAAACTTAAGAGAAAATAGGAATACATATGTATATACCATGAACATATAACTAACCATAACTGCATTCATTATTAGTATTTTATTTAAAAGCTTAGTAAGAAAAACATAAAATTTGAGATCATAGATATTTTTCCTATTTTCCAAATAGCATGTAGTTTTTTTCACACTGCTTCTATAATTAAAAAAACTAAGAAAGGTCTTAAACTTTGAGGTTCTTCAGAATTTTTAAGTTTTAAATCCCACAAGTTAACCTTAACATGCCAAAAATCTATATGTAGTTTTAGCTTCCAAAAAAAACTAAAGAAATGAAGAATTACTGAACTACAAAATTCTTATTGAAAACAATGAAATTTTCGTGTTTTATCTTTTAATTGAAAATATCAAAATCACTAAAACCATATATGATAATTAGTGTAGATGGCAACATGGTTCAACAGCTAGGTAACACATTAGAGATTCAGATACTGAACTTCATCCTAGGCCAGTCACAAGCTTGTTATAAATCCTAAATTATTTTAAATTAAATTCTATTAAGTTTTTAGAGCCCCTCATCTGAATACTGAGGGTAGTGCAATGGCATCCTGACACACATTGGGAACCATAAGTAATTAGAAAAGACTGAAGAACTGTAAGAAATAGTTCTCTCCCTGCCCCACCAACACCTTCTAATTGCTAATGTGAGTATCTGGATTATGCTTTTCATTTTTGTCCCAAGCCTACTAATTTGTTCCTTAGCAGTGAATATAGGGCACAGAAGCAGAGCTGGAATGGGCGTAAGAGGAGAAGGAAGTGAAAATATTTTTGTACACAGATCTTTCTCTTATCTAGCTAAGCAAACCTAATTGCCCAAATACAAACAATTGATTAAATTATGCCAGTTCTTTGCTATGGTGTTGTCTACCTTTTCTGGACTTCATGTTTTCTTTCCTCTCTAAAACTTGCTCAATATTTAGCAAGCCCCACCCATCTTCTGTCACTCCAATTAGTCTTATATCCCAAAAGTGAATTACATTCGAATTCATTTATTCAACAACTGTTGAGTGCTTACTGTGCAAGCTAACACAGAGATCCAATGACTCTCAGACTGGGTTTCCCTTCAGGTTTTGTGAACTGCCTTTGGATTGACTCCATTGACTCTGAAATATGGTACTTAGCACTAGAGCAAAATATAGCACATATTACTTCTTTAGTTATAAACTCTACATATAATGAAGAAAATGTTTACTTTGTTTTTCAAGCTAACATTACATTTTAAGATGCCTTTCATAAAAGAGATACTCAGAATTATGTAAACCAAATAACTCCAAGCATACCCTTTTGTTCTAATTGGGAGGTGGAAGAGATAACTTATTCTAAGGAAGAAACATCATAAGGTTATACAAAATCGTGAAGAATAATTTCCAAACTCACAAACAAGTAATACAGTTACAACATATTTGACTTTTGTTATTAAAAACATTTGCATGGCTAACAACTCAATAGTATCATATCCTACTGCATTTCCTTAGTTTTCTGTGGTCTGCAATAAAAGTGAAAATGTTATTCAGGTTTACTTATTTCCACAGTACAGGAAACTCAATTTAAAAGCCTTTCCTTTACCTTGCCTTCCATATTTTCATTTTCTTCTCTGCTTAGATCCTGCTCCTGAACACAGAAACATAAAGTATTGAAATAGTACACACCTGCATGAAATGCAAGCTAGGTATAGAAAGATAAAGGCTGAGTTCAAACTGCTCTAGTTGATATACTAGGCTCTAAGTCAAAAGCCCTAGATTTTAGATATAATAGAAATGTGTTATAGAAGACATGTGCATTTAGGCTACATAGTGTGAATGTTACTGAAGACTGTGACTTAATTTTAAATACCAGAGCCCAAGTATAGAAGCAAAAAGTATCCAAATACTAAACATATATTACTTTTACAATTACCTCTAAATCTTTTTTAAAATGCTAAAAGATATTCAATCTGACAAATTGTACGTTCAGGCCCACACTCAGAATCAAGATGTTGGAGGAGGGATGGATTCAAGCAATATTCAGGGAAATATTACAAATGTCAGAACTGGATAAACAATTAGATTGGTGGTACAATAAAGGAGAAGGATCACGGATTATCGCAAGTTTCTGGATTAAGCAAATGAATTGATGGTGGAAATATTAACCTACTTTACATATTTATTTGCACGAAGAATTTCTTGCTTTTTGGACGAGTATAGGTGAAAGTTGCAAAGGATCAAGGAATGTGTTCAGATTTATATACTTCTGAATTTCTATTATTTTTCAGACATCAGGAGGTGCCTGGTAGACAGGTGGATCTGGCTCAGAAGAGAAATATATTCTGGAAATAGATTTGTGAGTCATCAGCATATAGGTAGCATGTAACAAGTCATATGAATAAATGAGATCAATAAGAAGAGTGAACAGAACTAAGGTTGAAAATCCACCTTGGGAATACAAATATTTAAAGGAGAAGGCAGAGGAGGAAGAACTACCAAGAGAGTCCAGAAATGAGATGTCAAAGACAGGGAAACAACAAGAAGAGAATATCCCTGAACCTAAGAAAGAAAGCTGTTTCAAAAAGGGTTGGTCAAATAAAATGACCCCAAAATAGCTCTTTTCTCATTATCTGCCCCCAACTTTCAGTAAATAGCACTACCTCTCTAATTTTAATCATTGGAGAGAGGCTGTGACTGTTCCTCACTATAACCTATGCTGTTTTTGGCATAAACTTACAAACATGAAATTTAAAGTAAAATGTAAACTTAATTTTTTTGAGTTTGCCCCATCCCTCATTTCTAGTTTCAGTCTCTATGTGCTATAGGTTTAAAATATAAGATGCTACCTATTTTAATTATGATGAAAAACAGGGTAGTGTCTATTTTACCTGCTTGGTATAGCATTTAACAGCATTTACTAATATAAATGAATGCCATTTAATAATAATGTCAATTACACTAGATTTTGGAGAGGGGTAAAAATAGGCAAGTAAAATGTTTAATAAGGCAGATCTCAAGATCTGAGATAAATATATAAAGCTGCTCGAAGTATTATTTTTGATAAAACTGTTTCCTAAGAGTAGCAACAACATTAAAGAATACATTAAATACAATTTCAAAATTCAGTGACCAACAAACTACTGATACATATAACATGAATGAATCTCAAAAGCATTCTGCTAAGTGAAAGAAACCGGACACAAAAGGCTATACATGATTCCATTTTTATGACATTCTAGAAAAAGCAAAACTATAGGGATCTGGTTGCCACTGCCCAAAGTAGGGGTAGCAAACTGATTACAAAGGGACACAAGGAAATTTTCTGGGGTAACAGAAATAGTCTGCTTATAGTAGTGGTTGTAAGACCGTGTATGTTTGCCAGAATTCATCAAACTGTACCCCTAAAAAAATAAATTTTACTGTGTAAATTATACCTCAATAAACCTGACATATTAAAAAAAGATTCAGGTTGGGCGCAGTGGCTCACGCCTGTAATCCTAGCACTCTGGGAAGCTGAGGCGGGCAGATCGCTCAAGGTCAGGAGTTTGAAACCAGCCTGAGCAAGAGCGAGACCTCGTCTCTATTAAAAATAGAAAGAAATTAATTGGCCAACTAAAAATATATAGAAAAAAATAGCCGGGCATGGTGGCGCATGCCTGTAGTCCCAGCTACTCGGGAGGCTGAGGCAGAAGGGTTGCTTGAGCCCAGGAGTTTGAGGTTGCTGTGAGCTAGGTTGATGCCACAGCACTCTAGCCCTGGCAACAGAGTGAGACTCTGTCTCAACCAAAAAAAGAAGATTCAGTCATCAGATCACTATTTTAGTTGAGTAGCATTTTTAATTTGTATTTCCCATTACAGTTAACTTATCTGATTATATATAATACTTAAATTAGCAAAGAAAATAAAAACTATAATAAATCTACCTTACGATTAAAACAAGAAAGTATTTAGATACCTACCATCTTACAACAAACCCTAGTATCTTACTTCCAATTATACTGCCCAAGGCACCAGAACAAAAAACCCTTCCTACACTTTACAATATTCACTAACAGCTAAAAAGGGAATTCTGTCTTTAATTTTTCTTTGAATTATTTTTATATACATGTTATGTATGTATTGTTGGGGTGTAAATAAAATGTTCTTGCCCCCAAAGCAAAAGCTTCAAGGACATAGCTATATCCAAAAAAATTATATTTTGAAATTAACAAAAATATATACTTGTCATTCACTAATCTTATATTTAAAAATATACCTTTAAGAAATATCATACAGCTCAATTCTAACCAATCAACAAATATTTATTGAACACCTAAAACAGGACAAGCACCATGATGATGTTACAGACATAAAGATAAAGAAAAGACAGTCTCCTTGTTCCCAGTGCTGATGGTGTAGTGTGGCTGACAGATACAGGAACAAATTATTTTATCAAGAAATATAAGTAACTGTACAAATGCTATGAAATGGAGAGACCAGAGAAACTTTCACGAAAACTCCATGCTTTGTTTCTCTTTCTCTGCACAAAAAAAATTTATAGTCCTTGAGCTGACATTTTGAAAAAAGCTACACAAATATGTATATTCACAGTTAATATCAATGCTTTTTCACCAGCAATCTATTTTGAACTTAGGAAGATCTCAGAATTTGAGGTCTTACAAACTGCTCTAAGATTCATCAGGGAAAAGTAACACATTACAAGTCCATCCACATTAACAACAACAAACACCTATTCATCATGCAGCTATGTAAAAATATGTTTAGAGAGAGATAAAGATGAAATGGACATTGACAAAGAAAGGAAGAGACACATAAAAAAAGGCAAAGAGAAAAGAGTAAAAAGATTAGTAGAGTTAAATAAAAAGTGTATGTCATATGTGTCTTTCAGAATAACCTGAAGGTAGGTTATAGAAAAAAATACTGGATTCCAAACTCTTCTCAAAGGGGAAAGAATGAAACAACAGTAGTTTTTAGGCCATTACATTTCAACTTTCATGTCTTAGAGTCTTCTGAAAACCCTGGGAAAAAAATTTTTTCATGTACATCCATTTTTTTCAGAATAGTATAAATAATAATATTAATAAACGGAGCTATGCCCAATTTAAACCCACGCAAAATTTCAATTTGGTCAATTACCAAGGAAAAACTAAACTACATAGAGCCTACACTCAGATGATCCATGCCTTTAGCTACAAAATGGTAACCCAGAATTTTATCACATGAAGACAACTAAAAGCAAGTTTTAAAATAGTGAAAGGGTTGAGAGCAGTGCTGAGAAAATTCAATGATGTATTTCCTGGCAAGAATGAGTTTCAAGGACATTTTTGTTGTGCAAATAACAAATATCATAAACATCATAAAGATTAATATTTTAAAAGTAAACTATAGTCTGATAATTTATTAGTGTTTTAGACGTTGTTAGTTTAAAGGTATCTATTATAGCATAATAAGCATTTTTTTAAAGTGCTCATATAAAAACAATTATATATTTCATCTGCGCAAGACTAAACAATTGAGAAGACAAGCAATCCATGTATGTTAATTCTAACAAAAAGAAAACATGCATTTCAAAATTATGTCACAGCTTCTGAATTTCCTAGGACAGGTAAAAGTATATAGTATTATTTTAATAAATTAATTAATGTTGTTAATTTCATGTCTTGCACACTGGAAAGTTTTTTCCTTTCTGCCAAAGGGCACATACATACAAAAGAGAACTTTAGAAGAGCTCGGTATATTCGTGTTAAATGATACATTATACATGTAAGATAGCAAAATAATTTAGCTACATGAATTATGTTGGAAGTTTAATGTATTCTCGGGAACTTTTTTGTAATGCTTAACATTATTATTATAAAAAGTAACCTGGCCAGTTCTGGTGGCTCTTGCCTGTAATTCTAGGATTTTGGGAGGCCATGGCAGGTGGACTGCTTGAGGTCAGAAGTAAGAGCAAGACTCCAGGACCCCATCTCTTAAAAAAAAAAAAAAAAATGAAAAATTAGCCTGGCAAGGTGGTACACGCCTGTAGTCTCAGCTACTTGGGAGGCTGAGGAAGGAGAATCGCTTGAGGCCAGGAGTCTGAGGCTGCAGTGAGCTACAATGATGCCACTGCACTCTAGCTGGGGCAACAAAGTGAGACCCTGTCTCAAAAAATTAAAAAAAAAAAAACCCAAGAATCACAGTAAAATCATGAAAATAAAGCAATGTTGCCAAATTTTCAAAAGCTATGTATTCCACAGATCTATTATATTTAATATATTCCAGTGTATATATTTAAAAATCAATATCCTAGTTAAATGCATATTCGTATATAGAAACATTTTGTGTATTATATGTGCTATAAAGTAACAAGGTATTTTTTAAAGACTATAATCAAATAATAAATCAGCTGTAACTAACCAAAACATTTTAGAATTATTTTTTTTAAGCCACATAAGAAAAACAGTTTCACTACTTTACAACCAACCCTACCCTTTTCATCAAAAATTGTACTATAAATTTTGAAGAGGCTAGGTGGTAGAATGTAAAGAATAGAGATTTTAGCATTAAACATATTTGGGCTGGAATTCTATCTCTAACACTTGCTATATTTGCCAAGTTGGACAAGTTTCTTCAACATGATAAAAGCCTCAATTTCCTCTATAAAATGACAACACTATCACTAACTTCACTGGGTAGTTGGAAGGTTCAAATCATGATAAACAGTGTAATGGTTAAAGCTGATGAGTAAAACACCAACACTGAAGTTTTCTCTCCACTTTCTTGAGCTTCTTAGCTTTGTGACCTTGAGCTAGCCAATCATTCTATACCTCAGTTTTCTCATACAATCAACTTTATATTATACTTTGAGGAACTGAAAAACTTCATATAAAGCCCCTGCACAGTTTCTGGCACAAGGAAACATTCAATAATGCTGTATAGCACTGAACAAAGTGCCTGACACAAGAAAAAGATCTTACGAAATCTCAGTTTCCCAAACTAAGTTTCAAATGACTTTTTACTGTATCTAAAACAAATTCACCCCAGAAAATAAAGATTTGCCATAAAGGATAAGAAAAAGTCTATCTCAAACTCTGTAAAGATATTCACAAAAGGTATTCCCATAAGGTTGTATGTAATGGTAACAGACATGGAAAAAAGTGTACAACCTCCCAAACTGATGACTTTGAAAGGATCAACATGCTTTAGCTATATAAATATTGGATTGTTTAAAAATGATCAGTCATATTAATTATAGATACGCCACCTATACTACAATTGGTCATACACATTTCTATGAATAAATCACTCTCTAAAGCTGAAATTTTTCTTTCTAAAAACAGATCCTGTGATAAACAATTTCAACTTAATATAAAAAACTTGAGAAGTAAAAAAATTCACACACTGCTTAAATTTAAAACATAAGATAGTAAAGATTTGCTGATTTTAAAACTGTTATTTATACAAGACATGTAGCCTGAATTCTATTCCAGCTTCTTTGCCTGAAGTACACAATTTTCTTGACTATATGACTTGTGATTATTTAATCAACTGAGCAACCAAAGAATAATATTAAAATTTTACTAAAACTAGAAACGTAGAAAACTGAATCCTTAAGAACAAATGTAAATCAAATTGATCATTTAGTACTTATAAGATGGGCAATTTTCTAAACCTTTCCAAGTCTGTTTCTTCATCTGTAAATTGTAGATAATAACTGTTTCTACTTTCTGGGCTTGTTAGAAGAATTAAATGAGATAATATTATGAAGACATAGTTCACATGATGCCTGGCTAATAAGCCCTCAAAATCTTATGGGCTAAAATCCTAGCTAGCAATGCTACATCAAGAAATAATCTCTCCTAATTTTATCACTTTAGGAATAGAAAGACATATGCCTTAAAACATAATGCAATCTGACAAAACTCAATTCATCAAAATTGACTCCAGAGTTTACGTCAAAATAAAATTACACACAAGACAATACCTAAAATTACTTTTATGACTTAACTTACTTGGGCAAACATTCTGAGCACATAAAATACCCTTTAAAATTACAATGATAGCTTTAAGAGACATGGTTTTTTTAAACTGCTTTTAAATCAACTACAAACACCAAAATTCCACTCTAGTAATTTTTTTAAATACAATTTTCTTTTAAAAAAAATCAAACATCTTAGATGACATTACCTAGTTTTTATTACCAATATAGTTAATTTACTTAGTCCTTTGTAGGGACATATGTAAATAAAATCAGTCATTCAAACACCAAATACAGGCAGGGCGCGGTGGCTCACGCCTGTAATCCTAGCACTCTGGGAGGCCGAGGCGGGTGGATAGCTCAAGGACAGGAGTTCAAGACCAGCCTGAGCAAGAGCGAGACCCCATCTCTACTATAAATAGAAAGAAATTAATTGGACAACTAAAAAACATATATACAAAAAAAATTAGCCGGGCATGGTGGCGCTTGCCTGTAGTCCCAGCTACTTGGGAGGCTGAGGCAGAAGGATTGCTTGAGCCCAGGAGTTTGAGGTTGCTGTGAGCTAGGCTGATGCCACGGCACTCTACAGCCCAGGCAACAGAGTGAGACTCTGTCTCAAAAAAAAAAAAAAGAAAAACACCAAATACATACATATAAGGTCAGGATTTCTAATGTAAAAGTATTATTTTCATACTAGGAAAACACAGCCAAGAAACAGCTATCATTTCTCTAAAAAAGAGGGAAAAGCATCTTGAACACAGATAATTGAAAAAGTCACAAATACTGTCAGCACTAAGCAATATATAGCTTCAAGACCAGAGGTTACACATTTCTTAGAGCAACATAATCTAATAAAAAACTTGCATCAGGGAATCCCTTATTCTCCCACTGACTCAGTACAAGCATTCCATCAAAAAATGGAAATCATGCTGGTCACTTCTCTCACAGGGATATGAGAATATTTTATAAATGGCCTCAGGTCACCTTGAAAAAGGACTAATTTTAAAATTTAAGGAATTATTATAAACGACAACTGCTACAAACATGGAAAACTTTGCTTAAAAAGCACTATTTAAAATAATTTTAAAGGCTATATAAAACCATAAATTACCACCAAAGACAACTTAGTATGTGCAGAGTATTATAATATGCATCTAAAACTAAATAGTTAATTATCAGGCTTCTAAAAAGATTCCTAGTCAGTAATTTCCTATTCATTTTATGGCAAATAAATACGATAAACAGTATTAAAGTTACATTTTTCTAAAAGGAATTTGTATTTACCTCAGATGTCCTAATCACATAAAACTGAAATCTTAATTTAAAATTACAGAATTACTTACAAATTATGCTTTTCCTAATAAGCAACAGGAAGGAAAGTTAATGAAATTATATAAAATGCAAACTCTTACTCTTTATTCTTATAGTATTAATCCATCTTATTTTGAGAAAGTAAAAACACCACAGTAAGGTAAATCAAAAATCAACAGATAGTTTCTATGACAGTTTGATGATGGATCAGTACTAAAAAATTAAATACGAAATTAGTTTAGGAAGCCTTAGAAAATACATGTTTGAGTTGAGTAGTCTGGCTCCAAATCAAGAAAATTTCATGTTTGAATTGGTATAGCTTTGCTCACAATATTTTTGAAATTTAATAATGATCACTATGCAGGACCCCAAGTAAGTTTACTACCATAGTAAAAACTTTCACTTTTCATCCCTAAAGAGACTCTCAAATAGACTTTCTTTCTTCAATTACTGTAGAACCTTTTTCTTCTTAAAGGCAGACAGTATTACAATGATCCCTAGCACAGGTTTAAAAATGCTCTCAAATAACTTCAGTAAATAAACTGGTGAATGGCTTTAAAAAGGATGCATCCTAAATACACTGAAAATAATTCAGTTCTCAAAAGACTGAAAATAATTAAGTATTTAATGCTCAACTTTGATTTATTAGACCTTCATTATTTACTTTAAATTTGTTTTCAGGTAACGTAAGTTATTGGTTACTATAGAGTCAAGAGAAACAATAAACAACATTGTTGAAATTTTCTTTAGGTATATTAGAAAATATTTCTCCAAATAACATTATCTATAATTATAAGATTACTGGAATATTTACGGTTGTCTCCTTTCACTGATTTTTTTTTAATGGAAAAAGATTAGGCATTGGTGAATATCCCAACCAATACAGGGGAACTAGCATAGACTATAATCTTTTGGGAAACACATTTTTTTTCCAACTAAGTTATCAAAAATTTAAAGTTCACATTTAGGTTTTATTTGAGTTTTACACTATGTTTTCTCCTTTTAAAAAACCTATTTAATTGGTTTGGAACAAACAAAAAATATTTTTAAATCTACTTTAAGAAAATGTTTATGCTAGCTTAATGAAAGCTATCAACACAACCTATATTAATTACAAATTACTAAACACGTAGAATTGGGAAAATAAGTTGAGAAGAACTAATTTACTATAATTTAATTCCAAAGTCTCTAGAAAAAAGTCAATCACATAAACTGATACCTAACACTTTGATTCAAACATATGCAGAAGGCAGCTCTCTTAAACGCTACAGTTAAGTTGCTTCTGTTGATGAAAACTGAGCAAGAACTCTTTTTCCATTATCTAAATTATGTTCATCACCTGACATACGTCTCAGTATTTTAACTAAATAAAAGTTGTAAAGACAATCACGGGAACGTATGAGGGAGGGCCTTTTAAACATTTATAATGAAGCCCTTACCCACCCTCCCCAAAACCAAACCCTCTGCTTTCTTAAGATGTTAAGTGTTCCTCCCTTCTACATTCTCTCCCTGGCATGTCCCCCACTTGCACACCCCCCACCCGCTGTAGGCCTGAGGCCCCGTAGCAAACAGTGTCTAACAGGAGCAGGCAGCACAAAGACAGGAATGGGAGATTAGTGGGAGGGAGGGAGGCCGGGATTGGGGCTCAGCAGGAGCTTCAGGCTTTTTAAAATTCAAACTGCTCCCTGACCAATACAAATCACGGACACGCTACTGACTACTACACGGATTTATAGCATTAAAAACATGCCTAGTACGTGACAGCTATATTAACTTCACTCTTTTTAAATTTATCTGTACGTTTGCAGGAAATGTGGAACCATTTATTGTAAGCAGGATGGTAAACTCAAAAATAACCTCCACAAAAGTAACTTATTCTACAGTGACAATAATTTAATAAGACAAAATTGGAACCAATGTAACACCCACTAGTAAAAGAAGGGACTTTGTTGAACAGTGTTGCTTCATTTTAACCAATGAAAGTTTTCCTTCAGCGAACATGAAACAAAGTATCGAAATAGTCTAACGCAGGTACATTTATTTTTCTACGCAATTTTTATGACTGAGGACTTTTAAATTGGTGTTTCCCCCTCATACCAACCTACATTACCAACGCCTCCATAAACAAGCCCTAAACACTTAACTTACTCGTGAACTAAAACTTGTTAAGATAGAACTGATATTTTTCTCCAGCATTTACAGATACATTTGACCTATTAAAATGACACCTCTCTCATTACACAGTCAAACATCATGGCACAAACAGCCAATGACAATCCTGGGACCTCAAAAAGATCTGCCCTGACATGAAAGGATGGCACCTTCTACATTTTTTTTAACCTCCCAAGGATTTTAAGTATAACTTAATTTGTCTTTTTAAAACAAATTGGTTTCACACGTATTTCAGCACAATTCTCAGAACATTTAAAATTCTTTGTATGCTCATACACGTTTCGGTCAGGAAGTACCTGAATGTTTTATGTATAGTCGTTACAAATTGCCCTTATATAACGCATACAAATATAAACTGGCAGAGTAAACCTGTCAAGTAGTTTATACTTGTCTTTGAATAAAAAGTCCATGTGCAACACACACATTGTCAGACAACAAGATAAAAGCTGGGGGTGGGGAGTGAAGTGTCTACCACAGTATGGTTTTCTATATTAAACATTCATATGGACGATTTAATTCTTCAAAAAACAAAATGAGTCTTTATTAACTTTCCAACGTCCAAACAAGTTTTACAAAGAGAAAGAATTACCACTGGATCCGTGTCTGAGTATTTACATTTGTCTCACTAACTGAAACTACTTCCTCCCTTCATGGGGTCACAGGGGGAAGAAGGGGGGTTGTTTGTTTCACTGGGACGTTCCCCACTACCGGACCGGGAAAGTTGTAAATATGGGGACGATGAGGGCACATTTGCTGTTAGTTGTATTGTTTCCGCCTCCTCACTAGCTACGGCTCCTCTCCCGGGCGAGGCCTGTCACCGACCAGCAGTCGCTCCGCTCAGCCTGGAGCTCTCCTAATCCCCGAGCTCAAGTAGATTCCGCTGGCCCGCGGCCTGCACTCTCCGCCGGGCCTACGCCTCCCCGGCCGCCCGGCAGGAGCCCAGTCCCCGCCACCGGAGCCAGCCGGGAAAGGGTACAAAACCACCGCCACCCAGGGCGGCTGCCACCAGAGAGGAGCGAACTCTAGACTCGCCCGTGGAAGAGACCTGGGGCCGCTAAGGAAACGGCGGGGAGGGGAGTGAGGAGGAGAGACGCTGAGGACCTGGCGCCACCGCCGCCGCCGCCGCCGAAATAAAGAGCAGGAATTTACCTGGGCGAATTGGCGTCTGAATCCAAGGGGAGGCCGAGGCCGCTGTGGCGAGAGACTATAATCCGGGCCGGGAGGGGGGGTGGCTACAGCTCCTCTTCCGTCTCCTCAGTGCGGGGAACATGTAGAGCCGGGGGGAGACCAGCCGAGAAGACAAATCGCTGCTTCTTCTTCCTCCTCCTCCTCCTTCTCCCACATAGAAACACTCACAAACACCCGACCAGGGGCCCGAGCTACCGGGGGTGCATCGCCGCGGGCCCGGGAACCAATCCTCCTGTCGGCGGGGGCGTCCCTCCCTGCGGCTTGGTGGTGTCGGGTGAGTCGGTACCGACGGAGGGAGGGGGGGGAGGGCGGGGGGAAGGAGCCCTGTGTGTCTCTCTCTCTCGTTCCGTCTCTCCCTCTCAGAACAAAATGCCGACCGGAAGTGCAGCTGCAGGAATGACTCCCTCCGCCGGCGCCAAACACTAACAACCACCCCCTCTTCTCCACTCCACTTCCGCCAGCGCCGCAGCCGCCGCCGCCACTTGGGCTAGCGTCCTCGGCCGCGCCGCGCCTCGCCCGAGCCCGGCCGGGGCCAGCAGCCAGGCGGCGGCGGTTCTCCTCTACGCCCTTCTCCTCCTCAGGGTGGCTGTGGATGTTGGCTGTATTGTCGGTCCTGCAGAGCGGCGTTTGCGCTGCGGCGCGGGCGGGCTGGTCCTCCTCGGTCTTTATTTTTCGGGAGGCCCACAGGAGCGGGGCCCGAGTTCGGTGGTGGTCTTGGGGGCCGCTCAGGCCCGGATGGGCTCCCAGGCCGTGGACGACGGCGGCTGGAGGCCGCGGTCGCTGTCCCGGCTCGGCATTAGCTTTAAGCAGCCAAGCTCCGGGCTGCTGCGTAGAGGACTCCCGCGATTCGACGGCGACGGTGCATTTTTTAAATGGTGTCCCTGCAGCCTGGTGGATGGATATATCGTACGCTTGCTCTGCCTTTGAGAGGCCGGACTTTACGCCAGTCTGTGTGTTATTTCTGCGGAGTAAGAACGCAGCTCTTGGAGGTGAAGAAGGCTGCCAGCTGGATTGAATTGGAATCTTGTTTGTTATGCATTTCTTTCTGGAGATATGAGGTCTCTGCTGATCTTGCTTTTTGTTGGCTGTGGTTTTGGTTCTTCCCTAACATCGGATCAAGGCCTGTAGGCGACGCTGTGCGTGCGAGACGCCGGCCGGCGGCAGACCCGGCTCCCGGCCCCCTTTAGGTGTGGGTGGAGCCGATCGCGCGGGGAGAGCCGCTGGCCCGGCTCCGGCCACTGGCGGACTGTGGGAGACTGCGGGCCTGGAGCTGGCAGATTTAAAACACATCGTTTTCCTCTTCATATTTGAAACACTGAGGCACCGGACAAAGCTGGAGTACAAAATGTGATTCTACTTACAGTACCAAGCTTGTTGTAGTCTCTTATTGTAAAGCAAGAAGTAACTTCATCGTTCCACAGTTCTCTATTAAATTTGTGTAAATTAAAAGTGGGCTATTCTTCAGGTAAAAAATGCAGTAGGTAAGCGGATTTTACTCAAATGGGAAGAAATCTGTGTTATATTTTAATGAGTTCAGTTAAGTGAACCTTAATTGTTTTGTGTATTTGAATACGTACCAATGCGCTAAAAGTAAGTGGGGAAACTTGGCTAAAGAGTATTCCTTTTGCCTCAAAAATCACTTAGGGGACCGAGGTCTTGTCACACTTCTTTGCGCTAGACCCTGCAATGGCTTCCCCCCTCCAGGGGAGTAAAAGCCTAAGCCTTGAACGTGGCCTAACGGCCCTACGCGCGATGGGGGGCATGAGGAAGGACCTGCCCTGCTATCCTCTCAAATAGGACTGTGTCCTCGCTGTTCCTTATGCCAGGCTCTTTCCCCACGCCTACACAGGGCTCCTTCACCCTCTGGGTTTTGGTTAAGTGTCACGTCGGTGTTTCCGCGCCCACTTTTTAAATGGCAAGTTCCCTGGCCCCTTCTCATTTTATCTTTCAGACGGTCTACGTATCTTACTTGTTTATATTACCTCTTTTCCCAGTGGAATGAATGTAAGCTCCAGGAGGACAAGAGGTTTTGTTTTTCTTCACTGGTGTTATGTCCAGCGCCTAGAATAATGCCACACAGTAGGTACTTAATATTTGGTTAATGAATGATGATTATAAGGGCTTTGACATCCCGCCCGTTTCTGTACTCTGTCCTTTAATATGTATTTATATATACTTAACATATACTTACATGCTACAGCGAACTTTATGAGAGATTGCAAAAACTGGGGAAAAATATCTAGGCAGAAAATGCAAGTTTATTACAGAATTCTGGAAAAAGAGATTACTTCTACACATTTGAAAGCCTTCCTCAACACCAGAAACCCACAAACTAGACATAATTATTTGTTTTTAGGTTTCTGTAAATGAGCCTGCTCTGGGACAGTGCATTAGTGCATCATATGATCTTATCCATATTGGGCCTCCTGAGTCTCACAAACTGCATTCTTCATCCTGTCTGCCCTCTTTCTTGCAAAATACATGCTATTTTCACTAAATTAAAGTCTATGAACATTTGGTTGGCTTAGCCCAAATCTAGCACGATTGGAAAAGTTCATTAAGCAAGTATTTACTGAGCACAAAATGTGTACCGGGCACAGTTGATTCAAATGGTGTCTGTTTCTGAGGCTAGGAGACCTTATATAAAGGAGCACATATGGCTGCTTCGGTTGTTACTCAATTATGCTGTCAAGCAAAGCAAATGCTAGTGAGATTTATTTTTAGTTTTCTTCTGAAAAGGTTCAGTGAAAGCTGAGGTCAGGCTTAGTGTGGATATTTCAATTTACCATATAGTTTGCTATTTATTTACATTTACTTTCCCTATGATAGCACTAGGTATACCAATAAATTGAACATGATTTTTGAAAACTATAAAACAAATGTGAGAAATTTTATTTTCTAGTGCCTGGAAAAGTAGGCCTTTTAAAGTAAATACACCAATAAACTAGAAGCTATGCAGTAAGGCTTTGGCTATGATATTACAGATTTTCATATTTCATGTATTGAATTTTTGGCCAAGAAAAGACAGTCTTGATAGGTATTTTATGAACATTAATACAGTTAATTAAACATTATTTAGTAAATCCAAGTCATTACAGGTTTTCCCATTAATCTTAAGAACAGTTTTAAGTAATACAGATGGTTCACAATGTGTTTTTCACTCAGTTTCAAAATAACCAATATTTCAATTTGCTTATGGAAGCACAATTATCTTCCTGTATACTTTCTTAATTAAATGTTACTGGCAAACTAGTAATTTTGTATGTCCCTGTAACTGCAGCTCACACAGTCAACCTATGGTGGAGAGTCTTGGCATTATTGTAGCATTTAATTTAAAATTTTAATTTTAATCATTTTTAGTTTCTTCCCTCACTTAAATATTTATTGAGGACTTACTAGGTGCGAGTTAACTTTATGTTAGGCACCTCATACACAGTAATGAATGAAAACAGACAAGGTCATTGCCTTTGAGGGCTTTAACTTGTACATAGTTTATACCAATTTTTTTCCAGATTATAGAATTGAAATTATTTCGATGCATATCAGAATATTTCTCCACTAAATCATTTAGTGTTTTGCTCGTCTAAATTTAAGTATCCAAGTTGAGATCTTATATAGAATCAGTTAATCTGTATTAGTGTTTTCTTGATTTCATTGTCTTGCTTTTTTGTTTTTTGCTTAATAATTATTTTCCCCAACACCATCTATTTGTTTTGCTCTTACATCTTAAAATCTTTTATGTCCAAAATCAGTTGATTTATGGTGTTCTTATGTTTCACTGTTGCATCCTTGACTTATCAATTTTAGTTTGGAGGATAGCCCAATAAATCTGACCTAATATTGCCTCCTTCCTTTAAGGACTGAGTTGCTTGACTCAGTTTTATTTGCCGGGGATATCCCTCGATATTCCCATATATATTCTTGATCAATGAACTGCAAAAGATTTAATTTTAAATTTTAAATGGATTTTAAGTATTAACTATATTTAATGTCATCATCAGAAATTGGTACAACCGAAAAAATACGAAATATTTTTATTGAAGAATATTTCTCTTTATGCCTATTTATGCCTGTCAGTTATCCTTTGTTAGTAATAAAATTGTCTCTTAAAGGAACAAATTTTTTAAAGGTAGGAAAAAAGAAGTAAAAGACAGGTAGTATATGTATGTTTTGTAGATTATTTTAGGCTCAACCAAAACTATTTCACATTTAGGATAATTAAATTACTTTTAGAATGACTTAAACTTTGATGAAGAGTTAATTAAGGATGTTGATTTTGAGAGCAGAGCTACAAAATTATCAGTTGACTTAACACTCTATGTTCCTATTTTAGGTTTTCAAAGTAAATACCTTAATCAAATTTGTGATAGTATTTATGAGGCTTATTCAATGTATTTTATCCATTTTTGTTAAGATTATAAAAAAGAGTAATTCATTTCCCATGGATGCCTTTATTCATCTTGGCCTGTTCTGGTCTTTCAAGAACAAGCTTTGTCCTTTCATTAATCCTTCTCACCTCTAATTATGAATTTTCTCTAAATTTGTAGATTTTATTATGCATGCCATTCATTTATAATCCTATGACTTCATTGTTTATGTTTTTATGTCTATGCCTTATGTTCCTAAATCAAAATGACCACTTACGTGTTATACTACAAGTTTCACTGTGCAGTGTGCATAGGGAAGGGCCCTCAAAAAATGCACTTCTGAAATAGGATTTCAATGTAAAGTTATTTAAGATCATAAATCTTCATGAAAGTCTAAGTTCTTTCTAGAACCTACACATATTCTGGATTTGAACCAGAGAGTTAAACTATGCAAGTATTTTAATAGTGAACTAATCTAGAAAAACACTCGTTAAAAATGATTTTATTTATGAAGGAAGAATACAAAATCTATTAAAAACTTAAAACATCTAAAATAGGTATGAAGGGAGGCTTATGATGCTCATTTTAACTGTTCTCTTGAGTAGGTTAACTTGTAGTCAAAGCATCTGCTCTAGACCAGTGTTTTAAACTGTGGGTCATGGTGCCATTATGGGTCATGAAATTAATTTATTGGGTTGTGACAAGCATTTTTTATTTAAAAGAATAGAAAATCTAAGAGTACATCACATATAGTAAAGGTATGTGATTTTAAGTAAACATTTGTTTATATGTGTGTGTATGATGTGTTGGGTTACCTTGTAAAATATATTACTGTGGGTTACAGGCAAAAGTTTTTTTGTTTTTTTAAAAAGCTACCAGTTCAGGTTTTCCTTTTCTTCCCCCTTAGAAAATGGAAAGAAAGGAATATTTGGAAATTCTGATTACCTACAAAATAATGAAGAACTTTAGAGGAAACACTAGGATTTTAGAGGAGGTTTGATACTGCTTTCAGAAAGGTGATAAAGGGTAGGAAGTTAGTATTTTGTTGTTAGAAATGTCAAATATGGTTAAAGTTGTGCGGAGGAATTATTTTCCTATTGGACCTACATGGGGTATATTTACATCTTTGAGTATTAATAATCTGTCATAGCACATTTTCTGATCTAAAGTATCCAGTGCAGCACAATAATAAATGTGATGCAAAATACATGTTTCTATTTCTTCCCCCCTTCTCTTCAATCTTAAAACAAATGTTTATTAATCAGTTTTAGGAGAGCAAAGCAAATTGCCATCTTTCTCAGAGTGATTACTATAGAAAAAGGTATTGCTTGAGAATGATAGAAACTCCTCTCCTCCCTCCAAAAAATAACAAACTTTAAATAAGTTTTCTATCTCTAACCAAAGTCAATAAATAATAATTTCTTAAATAGTTAACTCTCATTTGTCATCCAACTCATCCTATATATTTAAGTTAGTACTTAAATTTTTATACAGTATTTAAAAGGGGGAAACTTAGGAAGGAGAGAATTGTGTATAGCATTGGAAAGGGAGTCATTATATCATATAAGCGGAATGAAAAGTATCTAATCAAAAAGAAAATAAGGATTATGTTATACTGAAATATTTTAATAAAATTTAAACATTTCATTACCATTTCACCTTATTTGCCCTGTGTAGATTTCACTATTGTAGTGTTGGCAAGTATGTTTAAGAACATTAATAAAAATTTTGTGTTTCAGACATGTGATGCCAAGTCCCTTTCAATTATAGATAAGTAAGACCTAGGCTGGTTAAAAATCTTAGCTAAACACAAAATTTACTAGAGAATTAACATAGAATCTCTAACTCAATTATTGAACCAAAATGTATTCACCCCAAATATTTCACCATTGCAATACATACCCTATTGAACTAAGAAAAGAACCAACAGAGGGAGCTAAGTCAGTCTTGAAAGGTAGGAGTATAAAAGAAGACTTCATGACTTCCTGTTTTGAATTTAACTGTGTGGCAGCTGTTCTCTTTGAGTTTAGTCTACCAAAAAGGAGAGAAAGGCTACCAATGTATCAAATATTAGTAGGATAACAATTATAACTCAAAATTACCTTACAGGAAGTAAATTAAAGGAAAATTTTGTACTTCTGTTTAAATTCAAGAAAGCCCGTGGATGAGTATTTGGCATAAAAGAGAATTCTTTTAAAACCAGATGTTAAAAATTGAGTAAGTAAAATATGTAAATGTTGAGACACTGATTTTCTTTCTACTGTGGTGGTGAAACAGGATCAGAAGCAATGATAAACTTAACCATTTTGCAGAGGAAATTAAAGTGGAAATTTTTTTTTCTTTTTTTTAGGAAATATAGAGGACATCAAGTGGAAATATAGAAGTGAAAATGTCTCAGTTTTATGACCTAAAATGGAAAACCATAGAAAATAGTACCTTAGAGTCATGATGAATTGTTAGCCAGATGTAACAGTGAACACTGCTTAGTAATTTCATTTTTATTTAAAGCTGAAATTAGGTTCCAAATAGGCACATTTTAAAATTATGAAGATGGTGCAATAAGCAGATCTTAAATTTATATGTGTTTTAAGAAACAAGGGATAAAATTTAATAGAAAATTATTATAGTGAAGTAATTAAAATAATGAGACTATTTTTCAGTTTAAAAATAGAGAATAGTATTGTTTCCCCTACTGTTTATGAACACAACAAATTAATGCTCATTTTGTGAGAGATGTTTGGAGTAATATAGTAGCTAAATGATAACTGACAGTTTATTTAATATCATCTACGAACCTCAACATGCCTGACAGAAGGGGTGCATATTGAATGAATAGATACGATCTATTAACTATTTGAAGTAAAACTGTAGGAATTGGGTGTTAGCTAACAGCATCAAAATAAAAAATTTAAAGGCCCAGACATTTTTAGTTAAGCAATAAACTGAATTATGCTAGTCTAGCCCATTATTCATTGCAGTTTGTGGAAACATACTGCCTAAAGGAGAGAAGGACAATTGATTGAGGCAAGTTTTAGCAGTATGTATATTTGCTCATGTGTTTACTCAGACTAAAAATACACTACTTGAGTACTTACTGTCTCCCTAGGACATAGAGCATATCTTCATTATAAACCAGACAAAATTCTTATTGAAAGATTTAATTTCATGATGTGAACAGTCTTACAAATTCAATATGCAACTATAACTCCAAGAAAATGGTACTTTGAAGCAAATCATTTAATATTGAGTGCTAGAAGGTAGACTAAACTTCTTGAAGGGTTAGTCCTTTTGTAATGGTATATTACAATATGTTGACGTTATTTTATATATTGGCATTTATTCAAGTCAGTTCATCATGGCAGTGATATCCAAGATATACAGTTCATCTCATATCAGTCCTAGAGACATTTTAATGCCCCCCAAAAAGCAATGCAACCAGTATTACTACTTCTAATTATGTGCTTCCTTTACCCATGAGTTGTGATGAATATGGGCTATTAGAATTGTATAAACAGCCTGACCTTTTAAATTATATTTTAAAATTTGTTAATGTTTCCACTCATGGAAAAATAGCTATTATGACCTTTTAAAAATCACATTAATAAAGTAGCAATAGCTTACCATGAACCGTTTCCTTATTGTTAAGCATAATAATGGGTTAACTCATATCAAAGTCCAAAAACTATTAACTTTGCCACCAAAGTCAACATTTCAGAATCTAACATGTAGTATAGGTATTTCTGCTTCATCTAGTTTTTATTTAACAATGTAAGATTCAGGCTATAACAAACTCAAAACCAAAGGCTTGGAAAGAAAATAGGTCAAAAAAAGAAAAGAAAAAGAGAAGGAAAAAAGAAAGAAAATAACTCATACCTTGTCTTATTCCTGAGTAAGGAGTGGTGACCATTGAGGACAAGCATCAAAAAAGTGACTTAGAACAAAATCAGGAAGTTTGAGTAAAGAATTCTTCTCTTCCTAAAAAATTAAATATAAAAGTCAGGAATTTATACCCACACATGAATAATGTTTTTAACATAGTTCTTTAGACATTTGAAATATTTTCTTTTTGAGAAACAGCATCAAAACCGAAATTTCTTTAGTAGTCATGTTTCTGATTTATCAGCTTATTTCTGTTTTACACTGTTGAATTCTGTACTGCTTCTAAAGCACCTCTCTAATGTTAGCTTTCTCAGTATTGTCTTCTTCCTAACATCAAGATTCACTAGCTATCTCCAATACATTCTGATGATTCCTTATGATCATATCTAAGCAAACTATGTAACTTTTGTTTGATGTAAGGGGAAATATCTTACATTATGAATTTAGAGGTGATTTAGTAGTACTTGACAATACTTTATATAAGCAAAAGTATTTTTAATTTAAAGAACTTATTGCACATCTTATAGGCTTTCTGCAGCAAATTTTGAATGTCCATTTTTTCTAGGAGCTTAGAAATGATAATGCCTTAGGTTTAATCTTGTGTTTACATTAAGTCTTTTGGGTTTTAATTCTGCCTACAATATTGCTGCAAAAACAGTTGTGACATCTGGCTCTTTAAGAGGTGTTCACCAGAAAACTGGTCTGAAAACTATTCTATGATATAACTATTAATTCAATATGATAAGAGGTAAGTATGCCTCTGAATATAA
Source organism: Lepilemur ruficaudatus (assembly GCA_963574885.1). NCBI lineage: Eukaryota > Metazoa > Chordata > Mammalia > Primates > Lepilemuridae > Lepilemur > Lepilemur ruficaudatus. The sequence continues at coordinate 25,223 of CAUYRT010072805.1, forward strand.
GTCTCTAATTCTCTATTTTTAGAAATATTATTGTATTCTAAGAATATCAGAAGAATATGTGCTGCTTAAAGAAATTTTGAATTTGCATATCCAAGGTGGCAGATAAGAATGTACAACATAAGAATGTACACCATTCTTATCACTATAAACTATAGATTATTCATTCAACATGTGCCCAGCACCTATATACTGGCAACAGTGAATAACTTAGTCTCTTTCCTCATATGGCTCACAGCCCAAAAGACTAGATCAAATATATTTAAAACAGATAAATAAGTGACAATATATTGTATCAAAAGTGCTGTGAAAATACCAAAGATAACCTAAAGTTTTGAAAAAAGCTTCATAGGAGAGGTGAATGTTGAACATTAGTGAAAGATAAATAATTTTCCAAGTAGATAAGAGGGTGATAGAAAGGAAAGAAATTGCCATTCTAAAGAAGGAGGAATATATAAAAAGGCATATGTACATGAGAAAGTTCCTTATATTTCAAAATCTGAAAACTGGTGTGGATAGAATGCACATTAGGTAAGGAGGCTGGGATCTGGGTACTGCAGTCTAAAAAGAGTTTGGATATTACCCAACATTCAACAGGTAAATATCAAAGAATTTTCCATACGGGATAATAAAATTTGCATTTTAGAATAACTCTACCATTAACATTAAAAACAAGTACCTATTACCATTACCAAAAAAGGGATAATACTTAATGAAAGTGTGATAAATCTGGAAATTTCATACAATTTAGAAGTATGTATCCAGCTGTAAAAATGTATTCTAACATAGTATTTTCTCATCTGGGTTTTTGATGTGGCTATATTGCTTTTGTAATTTCAATTAAAACAGAAAGAAGCTTAGGCAACTGAATGAAAAACGGTTGGAATATGAGAGAGGCTGGAGAAAGGTTTATCAATGAGAAAGCTAATTTAATAGGTCAAGTGAGATATGAGGGCTTGGCTGTGGGAACGGGGGTAGATTTAAAAGATAAAGTAGAATTAAGGACTTGCTGAACCAATGGATATGTAAAGTAAGAGAAAGTGGGGGCACTGGGGATGGAGTCAATTACTGACAATAGGCTTAGTTCTCTAGATGGACACCGGTGCCATTGAGCGAGATAGAGATACGGGTGAAAGTTTAGGCTTAGAGCAGAGAGGAATGAGAATACATTTGGTTTTAGGTAAGTTGCATTTGAGATGCCTGTTAGACTCTCATTTTAGTTACGTCTGGTTAGGCAGTTGGAAATATGTGTGAATACTCAGGAAACAGCTAGATATAAAGATAGGAGAGTCATCTTCATGTAGGTGATAGTGGAAGCCACAGAGTAGAACCCAGGGAAAGTTAAAATGAGAAACAGCCAAGGAATTATAAGGACCACTAAGGAAAAAGTAAGCTACCAAAGTTTGCTATGGTTTAATAATCTATCACCTTCTCCCAAAATATTTGAGAAGAATCCTTTTATTTATGGACATATTTAGTCAAATATAACACGCTGGGCCTTAAAATCATTAACCCATAAAATATTATCTAATCCTGGAAGTTATTCAATTACTATGTTCTTTTGATTTTACTTAAAAATGGGAGACTAGGAAGACAGAAGTTAATATTCTAAGAGAGTAAGAAAAAGGTTAATAACTTATTTTATTTTTTAGCAGCAAATTCTTCTAACATTAAATAATACTTCCAACATAGTTCTAGGAAGTTTAGTTACAGTTTCCAAACTTTCCAAGTAGTTTCTGTCCTAATCCCAAGGTGCCAATCCCATCCAGTCCACACTTCTCCCTTACTATTCGTGCTGCTTCATTTATACCACTCCTTCCCTCTCATAATATCTATCTAGCCACCATGGTCACCACTGTCCCCACACATTTTGGTTTCTTCAAATCAAGAGCAATATCATAGTCTTGATTGTTCATGTCATCTTGTGGTAAGACAGACACTAGCATGTCTGGGTAGAAGTGAAGATTATACCGTATTTCAGAGGTTTTCATGTTTTTCAAGAATGAATCACAACAATGAGAAATCCCTATGTCTGTGGGCCACATATTTAAATCATGAGAATAATGGTCTATTAGCTATTCAAATATATTTAGTTTTGTACTATTACAATAAAGCAGTGTTCAAATAGTTTAATCAGCTTTTTTCATATACACGTGCACAATTATGGGCCAAGTACTAGTCTTCAATTAATTTTGATGTCAGTGAGAATACTGGTGGATAACAGATCAAACTCTGCACAAAACCGAGGGCTGTTCAACAATTGGTGCCAGGACAACTGGATAACCACATACAAAAGACTAGGACCCTTACCTCACAGCATTTTACAAAAATTAACACAAAATGGAACAATGACCTAAATATAAGAGCAAAAACTATAAAATTCTCAGAAAAAATGGGGTAAATTTTTATCATCTTGGATTTGACAAAGGTTTCTCAGATATGACATCAAAAGGACCAGCCACCAAAACAAAACATAAATCAGACATCATCAAAAATTAAAACTTTTGGGCTGGGCATGGTGGCTCACACCTGACAATCTTTTTCAAGAAAGAAATCCTTCTCTATTTAGAAATGGATTTAAAATGGGTGGATAGGCCGGGCACGGTGGCTCATGCCTGTAATCCTAACACTCTGAGAGGCCCAGGCAGGAGGATTGAGCTCAGGAGTTCAAGACGAGCCTGAGCAAGAACGAGACCCCGTCTCTACTAAGAAATAGAAATTAGCTGGACAACTAAAAATATATATAAAATTAGCCAGGCATGGTGGTACATGCCTGTAGTCCAGCTACTCAGGAGTCTGAGGCAGTAGGTTTGCTTGAGCCCAGAAGTTTGAGATTGTTGTGAGCTAGGCTGACGCCACAGCACTCTAGCCCGGGCAACAGAGTGAGACTCTGTTTCGAAAAAAAAAACAAAAAAAAAGTTTGTGCTTCAAAGGACACTAGCAAGAGAGTGAAAAAACAACCCACAGAATATGAAAAAATATTTGCAAATCATATATCTGATAAGGAATCTGCAACTAGAATATATAAAGAACTTTTAAACTCAACAATAAAATAACCCAATCTAAAAATGGGCAAAGCATCTGAATACATATTTCTCCAAAGAAGAAATACAAATGGCCAATAAGCACAAAAGAAGGAGCTTGATAATCCTTAGTAGGAAAAAGCAAATGAAAAACCATGAGATATCACTTCATTCTCACTACTGTAGCTAGAATGAAAAGGTCAGATAATAATTATTGGCAAAGATGTGGAAAAACTACAACCTTCATACATTGCTGACAGGAATGTAAAATGGCTCAGCCACTTTGAAAACAGTCTGGCAGTTCCTCAAATGATTAAACATCTAATTACCACATGACCCAGCAATTCTCTTCCTAGGTATATACCCAAGAGAAACAAAAACATACGTCCACACAGAATCTTGTACACATTTGTTTATAGCAGCATTATTCAGAATCACCAAAAGGTGGAAACAACCCAATGTCCATCAACTGACAAATGCATAAACAATATGTGGTATGTCCATACAATGGTATATTATTTGGCCGTAAAAAGGAATAAAGAAAGTACCAATACATGCTGTGACATAGTGGATCCTGAAATCATTATGTCAAGTGAAAGAAGCCAGACACAAAAGACCATATGCTGCACTGCTCCATTGAAATGAATGGAATAAGGAAATCTATACAGACAGAAAGCAGATTAGTGGTTGCTTAAAGCTGGGGTGAGAACATGGGTGGATGAGGGGGGATAGCTAAAGAGTACAGAGTTTCTTTTTGAGTGATGAAAATGTTTAAAATTGTAGTGATGATTGCACATATCTGTGAATATACTAAAAACCACTAACCTGTATACTTTAAATGAGTGAATTATATATGAATTCTATCTCAATAAAGCTGTTTACAAAAAAAAAAGAAAAAGCAGGGATTGTATATAGACAGGGCCCATCTCAATTCCCACTCCAGGTTTACATTACTGTAAATACTTAAAATATTTACGTTAATATTCTAAACATTTACATTACTGAAAGTGGCCCTTAGATTTGATTTCCACAGTTTCAGGAAAGAGAATATGCATTAACAGAGTTGAAAGTCTCAAATATTGCAAGAATTTGGCCACAGAGCCGGAAATTTAAGGATAGTAATATGTAATGTATGTATTCATCTTAAAAATCCCAGAGATACTATGGATGCTTGGTGGGCATAGTTTGCTTTCAGTTCAATTTATCCTGAAGCAGAGCCATTTTGACAAGGCAGATGGTTAGAAAATTCAAACACATCACTCTAAAGTCAGCTGCAAAAACTTAAAGCATAATTCATGCTAATGAAAATTAGTGAATTTCTTTTGAAATTCATATTTTATTTCTACCCAAATAGCTCAGCAGTTCTTCAAATTCTGAGATTCTATTTAGCACAGGACAGTTCTGATATGGGACATGAATGCATGGTTCAAGTAACATCTACCCACTTTCCATGTTCTGGTTTTAATATTAATAACTATATCCCTTCACAAATTCACTAGTTCTCTTATTTTTCTCTACAGTCTCAAGATACCTGTGTATTCACAGATATCTTGCTTGCAACATCAAACAGAAAATATAATCATGTTAGCTATTTGGGCTCAAAGCTAGGTCCCTTTAATTACCAAAAGTTTTAGGTCTGAGGTAGCATCAGTGTAGCTCTCTTCAATAAGTTTTCAAAATCTACCCATATTACTCTATTAAAATAAACTAGATCCATTGCACTTAGCATAATAACAACTGTAATGACAAATTCTTAGAATAATCCTAACAAGAAATATGTGAAATCTGTATAAAGAAATATATAAAACTTTATACTTAAAGCTATTAAAAAATTGGAACAACAGAACTATTCTCAAATTATAGGATTTTTTAGAAAATAAAAAAATGATTCTAAACTTAATATGGAATAATAGGTGAAAACAGACACAGATTTTTAAATAGAAGTTATGGTGGAGATTTGTCCCTCTAAACATCACAAAACATTGTAAAGCTAAAATAATTGTAACATAATTGCCATAGAAATTTACAGATAGTTAGAAGAAACTCCAATATGTCATCAGCCAAAGAGAAGAGACGGACTATTTATTATAACAAATGATGGTGGGAATTGGCTTTTTAAAATCCAGTTTTGTTCAAGCCAGAAACTTTAACACCTCTCTCCTTCATGCCCCTTGGACCTCTCCCATTCAATCAATCACCAGATCTTATTCATTTTGTCTTCTAAATATGTGTCAAATCTGTCTACTTCTCTATGTCTCCAGCAACACCAACTTAGTCATCAGTTATTATTAGCCAGAAATGGCTACCATCATTTCTCACCTATATTACTGTAATAGCTTATTTACTGGGCTTCAGGCATCCACAAAGACATTCCACTCACCCCACAACTCTTTCTTCTGCTACAGTGATCTTTTCAAAACATAAATTTGATCGTGTGAATGATCCAGCTGCTTAAAACCTTTAAATGGTTCTCATTACTCTAAAGACTAAAATTCGTAATATGTCACAAAGCTCTGCATGGTGTATTCCTGTCTACCTCTCCATCCTCTTTTCACAGCAATCACCTTGCAGTCCATGTTCCAGCCACTCTGGCCCTCTTTCTAATGCTTTAAATGACACCATGCTCCCTTCTGCCAAGGAACTCAAAATTCCTTTCCTTTAGGGCACTTAACTCGGTTTGTAGTTATACATTATAGGTGTAGTTATTTGATTTATGTCTGTCTTTGCTCTCTAAACTGTACATTCCACTAGAGCAGGGACTATGTCTGATTTACCAGCACCTAACAGAATATGTGCTTTACAAATGTTCACTGAAGAATAACTGAATAAGTGAATGAATGAAAAATACATTCTCACATTATATTCACTAAAACAAATTACAGATGAAATTCTAAATTTTAAATGTAAAAAAGAATCCATTATTTAAAATTATAGATTATTCAGATAAATTAGTAGAACTCAAGATGTGAACTGACTTTTTAAAAATATAAATGTATAGATGTAGGAGGTACAAGTGCAGTTTTGTTATATGGATATAGTGAGTAGCTGTGAAATCTGGGCTTATAGTGTAACTATCACTCAATAGTGTACATTGTACCCATTAAGTAATTTTTCATCCCTCATCCCCCTCCCACCCTCTACACTCTCTTTAAAGTCTCCAGTGTCTCTTATTCCACGCTCTATGTTCACGTGTACACATTATCTAACTCCCACCTATTAGTGAAAATATGCAGAATTTGACTAAGTGAACAGACTTTTTAAACAAGTATTTTGGAGGCACTCAGGAAAACAGTGTACTCCTTATAATATCAAAGGAATAAAAACCCAAATGTCTATGAATTGAATGTTTGTTTTTAAAAATATTTACCATGTTTTTAAGAATATTAAAGTATAGGAGAATAAGTACATATCATAGTATAAAAAAACAAAAAGATATACCATAATGCCAATTTTGTTATTTAAAAATTCATTAGAAAGAAATACACCAAAATGTTATTATCTCTGAAAGATGGACTTAAAAGTAATAATTTTCTCCTCATACTTTCTTTTTTAGACAAGCTTTTCATAGTTGATCAAGAACCAACCAAAAGATACATACTTTTAATGTTACTGAAGAATTACTTTGAAATATTGCTAAGTCCAGATAGAACATTTCATCAAACTTTTGTGGAATGGCAATTTTCCACGTTATACTCTATTCAGAACTTAAAAGTGATTAAAAATTATCCAGTTCATTTTATTAGCCTAATAGAATTGAGACTAAAATATAACCAAAAAATTCTTAAAGTGAAAACTAAATAAAATCCTTAATTAAATACAAAAAATCTTAATTCAACAGTCATTTAAAGAATACATCATAATAATTACATTTATAACAGAGTTGCAAAGATGTGAACCCATTAATATATAATACATCAAATCAATCAGCAAAATTAGAAAACACATATGATCATTCCAACAAATGCCCAAAAGGTGTTCAACATTCATCTCATATAAAATCTCTCAGGAAGAAAGACAATGGGATGGCAAATTATTCAATAAATAGTGCTGTGAAAACTACTTACTGGACATTTGAAAAAATTTATATAGTCTCACTCATCACCTACCAAATCCCTTTTACTTTAAAGAGTTAGATTTAAAAATAAAGCAGGAAAAATACAGAAGAGAAAGTTTAAAAAAATTTAAAAAGAGAAAATATGGATAAATTAAGTTATAATATTAACGTATGTAGACCAAAGAATCCAGCATTAATTCTTGAATTAATGATCAAATGTAATCTAAATTCTAAATGAAAAATTTGTCCCAGTGGCATAACATAAGCATACCATTATAATAAGTGATAAATCAAAGATTTCTTCACTTGTTCCTTAGTTTATATATACTGTATATTAATATATTCTTAATATATTTTATTCTTTTTAAAAATATATATATTCATTCCTCTACCTTTGTAGTTTCAGCAGCAATATGGTGCTTGGCTAGGTACTCTACAAATGTTTGTTTAATGAGTGACCCCCCCAACATTCACATTTAAATTAAAAATTAAGAATTTCTGGTTTTCATTTTTCTCTTATATACTATCAGGGCAAGAAATAACCTATAGTTTGGAATAAAATCTAGGGATAAAACTTATGATCTGTAAATTGACACAGGACTTACTCATATTACACTTTTTGGAAAATACTTTTTTGTGAATAAGACAATATGATATTGTTATACCAAATCTATTTTAACATGAATTAACTAGATAGAGTCAGTCATTACACCACTATCTCCCAAGTCATTCATAGAACATTAGTCTTGCAAAATGATCCAGAAATAAGGAATTCTTTGGCCATATTCTCCTCTTGAAGATTTATCATACACATGAACATATTAAAGGCTTTGAAAAGTTCCTCAATAAAGAAATCTGTTAAATTTTCTTTAACCCAACATTTTCGATCATGAAATCTTTTTATCACATAACCTCAATTATCCTATGGAAATGCTTTTCTGTAGAAAACCACATTACTTAATTCCAAATTGAACTGATAATTATTCAGGCATTTTGGATATGGACTGAATAGGCATTGTTCAAAATTTGTTTTCTATTAATAATTAAAACAAATAGGTAGGCCCACTTGGTTAAAATAGGCTGACATTTTTTGAGCTGCATATTCTTTGATCTTTGAATTTTTGTTATAGAAACAAGTTTATGTTTTGTAAGTCAACATATTTAACATTTACCATTATCTTTCAATACTTTTAACAATTTAAACCTTTAAGTTTTAAAAATAACTTGTGCAAATATAAGTAGTTTATTCAGGTAAAATCAATACGATTTTTAAAAATGTGAAGTGGCAAGATTTGTACAGAAGAAGAAATACAATATTGCAAGAGTAGGTCAATTTTTAGCCTATTTTCATGAGATAGAAGCAAATTTTATACCCTTAGATGTTTTATTATTTTTCTGTCTTGCCTTTGCTGTTATTAATTTGAAATTTCATTTCTATATAAAATATAGAATTTCATCAGACATAAACCTTGAAAATTTAGATTTAAATTTAAATAAGTAATTGATAGGACTTGGAATGATAATCAGGAGTCTTAGCACTTAATCAGAAACCTACTTGTGCTAGAATAGTCATCCTAATGTAAAAGGAGTATCTCTGAGTACTTTTAAGTTACTATGTTAATTTAATTTTAATTATAACATTATTAAGTTATAAGGAGTATTTTAATTTATTCTTAGTTTCTTTTTTGCCTATCTGCATTTTCTATCTTTTCTATAACAAATATAAATCACATTGATAATAAGGAAAAAATTACAAGTTTTCAATTAAAAAAAATTCCTTTGTGGAGAAAACAAAATAGAAAGGTGCAAACATTTGAGGCAAACAGAGCAAGGATGGCTATAGGCCGAATTGTGAAAAAGGCAGTTTATCTCCAACACTCTCCTTTTCTCCATCCTATTCATTCTTTCTTCCTCCAGTTAATCCATGCTGTCATGCCTAACCCAACTAACTAGTCAGCCCTACTCCCTCTTGCCCCAACCAGCTCAATTTGGCCCCTTAAGAGTAAAATACTCAGTGCTCTCTTCCCCAGTCTGTCATTCCCTTTTCTGCTACCTCCTCATTGATAAATGAACTTCAATTACAAGCAGAATTGAAATTCCTTTCAATTAGTTTATTACCCCTGATATAAGAAACCAATACAGACTGTAATAAAACATAGATTGACATGAGTCACACACACACACACACACACACACACACACAATCAACAGACCATGCAAAATCATCGGGATAAAAGGAAAGAGATCTAAACTAAATGAACTAAAATAGTATCATCGTTCTTAATCAACTCTAATGAAGTTTTCACTAGTTCCCCCAGTGAGAAGTAATTGAGATTAACATCAAAACCACACTCTTCCAAACTTTCAGCATGTTGAAGAAAAAAAAAAACACTCTATATCATTTGCACTTTGCATTTATAGCTACATATATTAGCTATTTTTTATCATAGAGTTTATTATGGAGTTCAGTCACTTTTAATTAAAGCAATATTTTACTAGAAAGGCTGAAGTTAAAAGACCCCTCAGGCACGATTAAAGACAGGGTAAATCTAAAGATTGTGATACCACAGTTATTTGGACAGAACTTTCCTCTTTGAATATGTTGCCTACTCCAAAACCAGTACTTCTGGATTAGACACATTATTTTTACTAGGGGTTGGGCCACCTGAAAGTATCAGATGAGAGTGCTGAAAGAAAGACCTGAAAATTTTGCCTTTGCACTTACTCAGAGATACTTGGAGCCAGTACACATAATGGTTAAGAATCTGGATGTAGCATTTCCTATCCAGGCAAGTCACTTAACTCTCTAAACCCCAGTTCCCTTATCTATAAGTGAGAATTTATTTTGTGGGTAACTCATATGGCTAAGGGTAAGAATTAAAGGAGATAATGCTTGAAAAATTTTAGCACAGTGCCTGGAACATACTCAATTTTAAATAAATGTTATTGGGAAATTTAAATTCTACATCTCATATAGGCAAATTACCCAAAATAATCCAGTATGCATATTTTTAAAATACTGTCCACCTCAAAGGACTGACGTAAATATTTTACAATGATAAATATTTTTTAAAATCCTTAGATACCACTCGAGAATTTAAAAAATGTTTCCCCTGATTAATTTCTCCCCTTCTCCAAAAAAATAAAGATTACCAGTTAACTTTTCACAGATTTTTCTGAAACTTTACATGTTACTGAAATTAGAAACCAAGAAACAACCCTGACTTTGCTAAGAAATTAATATGCCATTACTGAGGCATTATAAGATTATACCTATTCACTGATGAATAAGCTATTTGAAAATAATTGGCCCAAGTCACAAAGAATTTATGGGAAAAGCAAAAATAGGCTGTGCAAGTCCTAATTCACCATCACATGAAACTAAAATCCCAGCTATATGTACCTATTTACACCCAAGTTATCACAGAAATGGTATATATACTACAGCATTGTTGGTTATTGCTTATTACTTGTGCTAGAAAAAAAAGATTACTAAGACTAATATTCTTAAGACCTTAACTGGCTTAAGAGAAACAATTTAAAAAATACTTTTCACATCTTTAATTCTACTTTGGTTAAAAGTGAAAGATGATGTGGTATAATCATTACAGTGAGAAAGCAGCCTGACTCCCAATGTCTGCATTTTCATTTTGGTTCTCCCACAAACTAGTAACGTGGCCATTTTAAGTTCATCTTTCTGGTTAAATTGTTTCAACTGAAATCGAGGGAGATGACCGAAGTCAGCGGTCCCCAACATTTTGGGCAGCGCGGACCGGTTTCATGGAAGACAGTTTTTCCATGGATGGGGTGAGTGGCTGTGGTTCCGGGAAGATCCAAGTGCATGACGTTTATTGTGCAGTCAACCCTCTCTGCTAATGACAGTCTGCATTTGTAGCTGCTCCCCAGCGCTAGCATCACCGCCCCAGCTCCAGCTCGCATCACCAGGCATCAGATTCTCATAAGGAGCGCGCGGCCTAGATCCCTCACACGCAGTTTAGAGAAGGGTTCGTGCTCCTGTGAGAATCTAATGCCCCTGATCTGAAGCCGGCAGAGCCCAGGTGCGATGGGAAGTTGCAGATAGAGACGAAGCCTCCCTGGCCCACCCTCCGCGCACCTCCTGCCGTGCACTGCGTTCCTAACAGGCCACAGACAGTACGTCCATGGCCTGGGGCTTGGCGACCGCAGACCTAAGGGACCACTAACGTCCTTTACTCAGGGAGGCAGCACGGACCGTGGAGAAAACATGGATTTAGCAGCCACATCTGGGCTCACATCCTGACTCTCTAACTTCTAGTTGTGTATCTTTGAGCAAATTAATTTCCCTAAATAAAATTTCATTCGGTTTTTCAGTGAAAAGTGAATGAGATAAGGCATGTAAGGACCCAGGCACACAAGTAGGTGCTGCGTAAGTTCATTTCTCCTGGTCGAACCTACATTTCTCTCATTGCATGTAGAAATCTCACCTTTCTGTTTGCACTGGCTTGGACTATGGTGACCAAAAATCTGGGCACGTCGATTTGATTTTTTTTTTCTAATTATCTTAAACATTTAAAGCTTAAAAAACCAACTTACGGCCGGGCGCGGTGGCTCACGCCTGTAATCCTAGCACTCTGGGAGGCCGAGGCGGGCGGATCGCCCAAGGTCAGGAGTTCGATACCAGCCTGAGCAAGAGCGAGACCCCGTCTCTACTATAAATAGAAAGAAATTAATTGGCCAACTAAAAACATATAGAAAAAATTAGCCGGGCATGGTGGCACATGCCTGTAGTCCCAGCTACTCGGGAGGCTGAGGCAGAAGGATCGCTTGAGCCCAGGAGTTTGAGGTTGCTGTGAGCTAGGCTGACGCCACGGCACTCACTGTAGCCCGGGCAAGGGAGTGAG
>CAUYRT010072808.1:0-45929 GCA_963574885.1 Lepilemur ruficaudatus
CTCAGGAGTTGAAGACCAGCCTGAGCAAGAGCAAGACCCCATCTCTACTAAAAATAGGAAGAAATTAGCTGGAGAACTAAATATATATAGAAAAAATTAGCCAGGCATGGTGGTGCATGCCTGTAGTTCCAGGTACTCGGGAGGCTGAGGCAGGAGGATCGCTTGAGCCCCAGGAGTTTGAGGTTGCTGTGAGCTAGGCTGATGCCACAGCACTCTAGCCTGGGCAACAAAGTGAGACTCTGTCTCAAAAAAAAAAAAAAAAAAAAAAAAGAGATGTGAAACGATGCCAGTCACAGAGGAAGTTGTTCAAGAGATATTAATTGGGCCCAAATTACCTTAGGTAACAGCCACTGTGGACTTCTCTGTATCAAAATCTGCGATATAACAAATACTGTCCATGAGCCATGTGCTGTGATTACATTATTTCTCATAGTGGAGGGGTCAGGGATTAGGGAGGAGGAATGGCATAATACAAAGACAAGCCAAATGAAAAGGCAGTTTAGCCTTTACTTAGCTATATTATAGGTAATGTTTAATGGTGTTACACAAAAAGTATGGCATCATGTTTCCACAAATTCTAACCAAGAAGTTATCCTTTCTGCATAGAGAAGCAGCATTATACCCATCTATCCACCTGTGCACACTAGCAGTTGTGCACAACTTAGGTTAAAAAGCAGAACTTAGGCCCTTGCAAACAAGCTTTTTACCATTAATTAGCAGTATTAATTTTATAGGCATTATTTGAGGAATGTAGTCTTCTTAAAATCCCATTCCAAATGTGCATGTGTGTGTATGTATAGGAAGAGCTCTGGGCAATTAAAGAGGAAAAAGTAATTTGTCAGCAAAAAGTAATATTCTGCAAGAAAGAGGTATGCCAATTTTGAACATTGTAGAGACTAGCATGTGACAAATAATAAGACTTGAATAATAAGAAGAAACCATGAACCAAATTAAAACACGGATATAGTCAGCCATACCTACTGAAGAATGTCACCAATTCCTTTGTGAGAAAAGTTAAAATCAAAGTCCCTGGATGTTATTTGTAATTTACTTAGTCTGGCTTAAATGTAGAGTAAGTTGTATTTAGCTTTTTACTATAGCATAAATTCAGTTGACTTCGATACTTCTGACCTTCTCAAATCTCAAGTTAAATGCTTAAATGATCATTGGGAATAGGTAAGTATATGTGTGTGTTGTATGATATACATATGCTACTCTATTAAATAAAATTTAAATGCACATATACATAAAAATATATACAATATTTTTAAATGTCTTATTTTACTAATGATATCAATACCTTTTTGCTCTCAATAAAAGTATGCTATTTAAATATTTTACATGACTAAGCACAGTGGCTCATGCCTGTAATCCCAGCATTTTAGGAGGCCAAGACAGGAGAATCGCTTGAGGCCAGGAGTTCGTGACCAACCTGAGCAAGTGCAAGACCCTCTCTACAAAAAATAGAAAAATTACCTGGGCGTGGTAACTTTACCTGGGCACACACCTGTAGTCCCAGCTAGTTGGGAGGCAACAGAGCAAGACTCTATCTCAAAAAAAAAAAAAAAAATAGCTAAGTATGATGGTGCATACCCATAGTCCTAGCTACTTGGAAGGCTGACCCAAGAGGATCACTCAAGCCCAGGAATTCGAGGTTAGGGCCACTGCACGCCAGCTTGCGCAAAAGAGAGAGACTATCTATATATAAATTTAAAAAAAAAAAAAATTTACAATGAATAAAAGAACTAAATAAAGTAATAGATGGCTAGGCCTTTATGCTTTCTCATTTTAAAAAATTTTATGATTAAATTCAGTTATCTCAGTACTTGGTTTTTATGTTTGTCATAGCTCAAACAGAAGCATATAAATACCTAGATCCTAAAGGAAGAATTGCATTATTACCTGTTTTTGCCAAATCATAATTTTTCAGTCTCATTCTCTAAGAATGACAGGTTTTTATTGAAATCTAGTTTCTATATCCCTAATATTAATCCATTTTCAATTAATTAGAAGGTGATCTATTCATTTTTTTAAGCAAAAAAGTCTTTTGGAAGATTTTTAAACAAGATAGAAAATTCCATTTACAAGTATGAGGGTTCTTATAGTGACATATTTTCAGTGATAAATTCATGTAACAATGGAAACATTTCCAAATATCCATTTTCAAAATGCTCTCACTATATCATGACAATTGCAAAAGCAGTTTATTTACTTACTGTTAAATTTTTTTCTTTTTTTAAGATACAGTGTCTCTGTTCAGGTGGAGTGCAGTGGTGTGATTGTAGCTCACTACAGCCTTGAAATGGGCTCAAGCGATCCTCCTGCCTCAGCCTCCTGAGTAGCTGGGACTAAAGGCATGCACTACCATGCCTGGCTAATACTATTAACATTTTTAACTTGAAGAGATAAAAAAATGAGTGGTTTGGTGTTTGTTTTTCCCCAAAAAAACTCTTCTGAAGTTTGCAAAGAGCACATTAGGCACCCCTAATAGTAATCATATAAAATCTTACCTTACACTGTTCTAGCACCCTCAACCAGTATAAAAATTGAAATTGACAGTTACAAAAGTCTTTAAAAAGTCTGTACCATGAGGGCCTTAGGGTAACTCATTACAGGTTGGGTTCCTCACAGGAAGCAAACTCAGACGAAATTTGGTATGCAGGATATTTTCCAAGGAGTGCTTATGGATATGAGTTGACCCCACAGGGAGCTTTTCAGAGTTGCCAAATGAAGATTACTGGTAAGACATTGAATGTGGGCCTGCTCCAGGAAGGAGCATGACTATGGGTGATGAGACATATCCTGAGCGACATACTGTCTCTGAGACAATCCCTGAAGGAGCTGACAGTTGAAGTTGAAAGCAATCTACTGTCAGTACTTCCAGCAGCTGGGGCAACAAGTTATTGAAGAAGGAGCAAGACCAATTACCTCTTATAGTGATGCTTTGCTTATTGGTTTCTAGGCACAAGGAACCCAAAATGGACATGTGGTATTTGTAGCTTATAATTCAGCAGGAGTTGCTCAATAGGAAACACAAATCCAAGAAAGTCATAAAAGTAATGGCAAGTGGGGCCACTGTTTCCATCCATTGGTTCCCAGACCTATGTACTCATTTATGGGGGGACATAGCACCATAAAAATGTCTTGAACCCAAACTGTATACTGCATCCTAGATGATGCTCTATTCTCAAAAATACTGCCTCCAAGCTGATTCTACTTAGGCCATTCCAATCCTCTTATCATTCAGGCAGCTTTTTGTTGATTCAATATGTGATAAAACCTGTGGATTGCAGGATCATGGGCCCACTTCCATGTCTCCTTTCCTATAAAGTCAATCCCCTGGTCTAACCAAAGTTATATATGATGTCATGCCAATGAAACCCTGTGTAAGCCCTCAAAAAGTGATGGTGTGGGGAGGGGGACCTCATACCTGGCATGTCTTTTACTGTGCTCAGTATTAACAACTTGCCACTACACCTAGTTGGCCTCCAAGAGGGATTGTGCCATATTAAGAACTCAGCTTTGATCTCGTTTCTGCAGGTTGGACATTTGGCTGTGAAACACTAGATCAGCTTTGGTGAATAGGAGCCTATGCTCTCAAGCCCATAAATAGCTTTCATCATGCCTACCATGGCCACTTTGCTCATATATGTCCATTGTGTAAACATGGTGGCATTAACATGCAATATGAAGATGCTGACACTTCATGTGCACTCCCATATATGCTACATACCTCTATTCTTTGTATTCAGTCTTTCTCTTCCCAGGCTTCTTAATAGCCAGTCAATTTATTTCTTACTCCTCATGAATATACATAAATTCTGAACTTAGGCTATTTCTCTTTCCATACAAAGGGGATGACCAGGTACACCACTTGAAACTCTGCCCATTGGGAATATTTTTCCTTGTGATTGGCTTTCAATGCCACCAGAGTAGAGCCATGTGGCAGTTGCCATGTATTAATATTTTCATTTTGCACCTAACAAAGCAACCCATCCATGAACCAAGTTTTGAATTTTTCCTCTTTTTTCAGCTGGTCTTAAGGGACAACCTGGCCTGTACATCTGTAGGTGTGATCTGAGGGAGAGCAATGTATTACAAGAGCAATGCATGACACAGGAGTCTGAGCTGCCTGCTAGTGCAACTTCCTTTAGCCCTCTGGTCTGGTCTTCCTCTTGCTCAATCCCAAATAAACCAATTACATCTCACAATGGATTATTGCTACAGCTGTCCAGTGCTATAACTTGGTAGGTCTTATAAAACCTCAGCTCATGATTGGTAGTTGTGACCACATGGTAGGATTTGCCCCATGGTTGGATGCTCCATATTTCATATATCATCATTATCTCACACAACAAAGTCTTTTTGGTTTTCAAAAAATGCATGACTCTCCAGTAAGAATGGTCTGGACTTAATCTAAAATCCCCAGGGCCTATGCTGTGATTTCTTTATTGGTGGTGCAAGGCTTGCCCTAAATTCCTCACAGCACTATTTCCTACCACTGAACCTCCAGAACATTTGAACCTGCCTTGTCATATGGCTGCAGAGCCCTTTCTGCTTTGGGGCTCCACTCACAGCTGAAAGCCTTTCCTGCCACTGGGTTGAAGCAGCATTCCCAGTTGGAATTTATTACCTCCAGAACGTGAAGAGGCCTAGCGGCCATTATGTTTCCCTCACATTTGGGAGGTTAAGTATGCAAGGATTTGTCCTTTACTTTGGATATGATGTCCTGGCATGCCCCTGACCACTGGACTCTAAAAATGTTACTGATGTAACAGGTCCCTGAAAATCTCAACCTGTGGAGAATATGTGTCTTATCCAAGTTCCCAATGTGCTAGCAACTTCTTGCTCATTTGATTTGATAAATGTGATGTTATCAATATGAAAGATTAATGTGATGGCATCCAGATGGTCCAAATATCTTCAAATTGTAATATAATGAAGGGCAAAAAGTTTAAACAGCCCTGGAGTAAAACTATAAACATATATTGTAATCTTTTCCCTGTGAATACAAATTGTTTGTGATACTTTTTTTTGTGATAGGGATGGAAAATTATGCATCTGCCCAATCAGTGGCTGCATACCATGCATCTGAGGCCATGTTCATTTACAGTAGAAAATATACCACATCCAGGCCCAGCTCGGTGGCTCACACCTGTAATGCTAGCATTTTGGGAGGCTAAGGTGGGAGGATCACCTGAGGCCAGGAGTTGGAGACCAGCCTGAGGAAAGTAGCGAGACAGACCCCAGTCTCTATAAAAAAACCAGAAAAATTAGCCAGGCATGGTGGTGCACACCTGTAGTCCCAGCTTCTCAGGAGGCTGAGGCAGGAGGATCTCTTGAGCTCAGGAGTTTAAGGTTGCTGTGAGCAGTGAAGACATCACTGCATTCTAGCCCTGGCAACAACAAAGCCAGACCCTATCTCAACAACAACAACAAAAAAACCAACAAAAAACAGAAAAGAAAACATAAACATCTGGCACTGAAACTAAAATTGAGGCTACTACTTAGTGCAGTTTGTCATGGTCTTCTGTCAGTTTTTATGATTCATATGAATATAATGAGAATCAACCATCTCTGTATCTTTTAGATATTTAAAAGTGGCACTAATTTCCTCCAACATCATCACCACTCCCAGGATCCCCATCCCAGATTAAAATATTGTTTTGATTTATTATTTTGGCTGAGGAGTAGAGGCTGTTTCAAAGGTTTCCAACTGGTCTTTTCCAATATATTAATAATAGTTTTTACCCTACAGACCAGGAACACAATATGAGGGAGTATATGAAGTTCTATGTATTCCTCTTCTAATAATACATTCAGGGACTAAGCAAATGACAGTTAACTCACTGTGAACCAAACCTCAGCAAGACTCCACTTATTATGTGGCTCCCATATTGCCTTCACTATAGGTAGGTGCTTTAAGTCCCAGGTATCAATGTCAATTCAGACCCCATGTCCAACAAATATTTGGGTATTCCTCTTTCTTCAGTGCACAGTTACCCAATTAACTAGGGAATAATTACCATGTGTAGTTGAAATGTGTGTAGGGTCTCCCCAGGAGAAAGACCTCTTCCCCAGTCAATGGTTTCAGCATTGAAAAACTGACTTAAGTCTAGGCCAGGTGCAGTGGCTCACGCCTGTAATCCTAGCACTCTGGGAGGCTGAGGTGGGTGGATTGCTCAAGGTCAGGAGTTCAAAACCAGCCTGAGCAAGAGAGAGAGACTCTGTCTCTACCAAAAATAGAAAGAAATTAATTGGCCAACTAAAAATATATAGATAAAAAAATTAGCTGGGCATGGTGGCACATGCCTGTAGTCCTAGCTACTCGGGAGGCTGAGGCAGAAGGATCGCTTGAGTCCAGGAGTTTGAGGTTGCTGTGAGCTAGGCTGGCACCATGGCACTCTAGCCCAGGCAACAGAGGGAGACTCCATCTCAAAAAGAAAAAAAGAAAAAAAAACTGACTTAAGTGTAGAAACAGAACAAGAAATCATGACTTTTTACTGGAGTAACTGCCCTTAGCCTTCTGAGGCTGATTTATATTAATGGTACATATTGAGTGATTCTCCATCCATTTTACTCCTAAAGGTACTGTGTTCCATTAACTAACTCTATAACTCTCTGAGGACCAGATGGTGCCTGGCTGGCTTTTCAACATTATCACTTTATTATGATAGTTATGTCTACTTGGCTTCTGATGGCTGAATGGCACCATCTGGCCTTTATTGTTTCAGGTTTTACCAACCCCACTGCTAGGAGTGAGCCTAATTCTATAATGGCCTTATCCACCACTGGCCCTGGCACACAGAGGAGAGCCACCACTGTGTATTTTAGTAATATTGTTACCCTTCCTTTTAAAGCATTCATTATGGCCTAGGTAAATTGTGTATCGTCAGGAATTTCCCATAGAATATAATAACCTGATGGGTTTTCTGGTCTTAATATAGTATATTCACTCAAGTACATCCACTACTCTTTCTCCACCATCTACCATGGAAATTATGGCAGTTTTATTTTACTTAGCATGAGTCATCAATTCATATACTTCTAAAAGCCATACCGTCAGCAAGTTCACACTATATCCTGGGCTTCTTGTCAGGGTGTTAAATCCTGTGTTTCAGTAGAGTCCTCCCAACTAAGAAACTCTCCTTTATCTAATCTTGTGTACGGATACTCTTGATCAAGCACCAAAATAGACCATATTCCGAGTCATAAAAGGAAGCTTAAACATCTTAAAAAAATAGAAATCATACAAGATACATTCTCACACAATGAAATTAACCTAGAAACAAGGAACAGGTATCTAGAAAGACCCCAGATATTTATAAATAAAATAATACACTTTTAAATAACATGAGTGAAAGACATAGTCTCAAGAAAAATTAAAACTCATTTGCAGTCAATGAAAATGAAAATATATATCAAAATGTGTGAGGTTGGGTGTGGTGGCTCACGCCTATAATCCTAGCACATTGGGAGGCTTAGGGAGGAGGATCATTTGAGGCCAGGAGTTTGAGACCAGCCTAAGCAATGTAGTGAGAAGGTGTTACAAATTTTTTTTTTTAAAATTAGCCAGGCATGGTGGCATGTGCCCATACTGCCAGCTACTTGAGAGGCTGAGGAGGATCACTTGAGCCCAGAAGGCTGAGGTTGCAGTGAGTTATAATGATGCTACTGCACTCTAGCCTGGGCAACAGAGCAAGACCCTGTCTCAGAAAAAATTTTTTTGGTGAGATTTGGCTAAAGCAAACTTGAAGGAAATATGTAGCATTATATGCTTACATGAGAAAATAAAAAAGATCTAAATCTAAGATGTAGGTTTCTGTATGGACATAAGTTTTTGACTCATTTGGGTAAGTACCAGGAAGCATGATTGTGGATCATACATGGTAACAGTATGTTTAATTTTGTAAGAAACTGCCAAACTGTCTTCCAAAGCGGCTGTATCATTTTACATTCCCACTAGCAATAAGTTGGAGTTCCTGTTGCTTCACATTGTCACCAGTATTTGGTGTTGTCAGTGTTTTAGATTTTAGCCACTCTAGTAAGTGTGTAGTGGTATCACACTGTTGTTTTAATTTGCATTCTCTAATGACATATGATGTTAAGCATCTTTCCACATGCTTATTTGCCATCTGTATATCTTCTTTGGTGGGGTATCTGTTCAAATCTTTCACCCATTTTTTAATTGGGTTGTTTGTTTTCTTACTGTTGACTTTTAAGAGTTCTTTGTATATTTTGGATACCAGTCCTTTTTCAGACGTGTTTTGCAAATGTTTTCTCCCAGTCTTTGGCTTGTCTTTTCATTCTTTTAAAATGTCTGTCACACAGTGGAAGTTTTTTTTTTTTTTTTTTTGAGACAGCCTCGCTTCGTCACCCAGGGTGGAGTGCAATGGTGTGATCATAACTCACTGCAGCCTTGAACTCCTGGGCTCAAATGTTCCTCCCACCTCAGCATCCTGGGTAGCTAGGACTATAGGTACACACCACCAAGACACGCTAATTTTTAAATTTTTTGTAGAGACAGGGTTTTGCCATGTGGCTCAAGCTGGTCTTAAACTCCTGGCCTCAAGCAATCCTCCCACCTCAGCCTCCCAAAGTGTTAGGATTATAGACTTGAGCCAGGTGCCCAGCAGAAGTTTTTAATTAAATGAAGTCAAGCTTATCAATTTTTTCTTTCATGGATTATGTTCTTGATGTCATATCTAAAAAGTCACCACCAAACCCAAAGCTGCCTACATTTCCTCTATATTATCTTCCAGGAGTTTTATAGTTTTATGTTTTACACTTAGGTCCATGATCCATTTTGAGTTAATTTTTGTGGAAGGCGTGATGTGTAAGGTCTAGTCTAGTTGACCCAGATTAATTTCTTTGTATGTGGCTGTCCTCTTGCTCCAGAATGATTTGCTGAAAAGACCATCTTTCCTTACAATCTTGAATAAGAGAGTACGAGTGGACATCCTTGCCTTATTCTTGATCTTAGCAGAAAATCATTTAGCTTCTCCCCATTAAGTATGGTGTTAGCTGTAGGCTTTTCATAGATGGTCTTTTTCAAGTTGAGGAAGTTCCCCTCTATTTCTAGTTTGCTGAGAGTTTTTATCAGGAATAGCTGTTGAATTTTGTCAAATATTTTTCCGTATCTATTAATATGATCATATTATTTTTCTTTTTAGCCTGTTGATGTGATGAATTCCATTAATGAATTTTTAAATATTAAACCAGCTTTATAAACCTAGACTAAATCTCACTTTGTCAAGGTGAATAATTATTTTCTTATATTGTTGGATATAATCTGCTAATATTTTATTAAATGTTTTTGCACCTATGTTCATGAGAGATATTGATCTGCAGTTTTCCTTTCTTATAATGTCTGCTTTTGGTGTTAGGATAATGCTGGTCTCACAGAACGAGTTAGGATGTGTTCCCTCTGCTTCTATTTTGTGGAAGAGATGGTAGAGAATTTGGTATATTAAATCCTTCCTTAAAAATTTGATAGAATTCACCAGTAAACCCACCTGGGCTTGGGCCTTTCTGTTTTGAAAGGTCATTAATTATTGATTCAATTTCTTTAATATGAATAGGTCTGTTTAGATGATCTGTTTCTCCTTGTGTGAACTTTGGTATAGTGTATATTTCAAGGAATTGGTCCATTTCTTCTAGGTTATCAAATTTGGGGGTATAATGTTGTTTATAATATTCCTTTATAATTCTTTTAATGTCAATGGGATCAGTACTTATAGTGCCTCTTTCATTTCTAGAATTAATAATTTGTGTTGCTCGAGTTTTTTGTAGTTAGCTTGGCTAGAGGTTTATCAATTTTTTTTATTTAATTTTTTTCTCTTTTTCTTTTGCCACAGGTTAATCTGTTTCATGAGGTTTATCAATATTGATCTTTTCCCAAAACAAATTTTTGATTTTGTTGATTTTCTCTGTTGATTTCATGTTTTTAATGTCATTGATTTCTGCTGTAACTTAAAAAAAATTTATTGCTTACTTTGGATTTAATTTTGCTCTTCTTTTTCTAGTTTCTTAAGGTAAACACATATTATTGATTTCAAATATTTCTTATTTTCTAATATATACATTCAATGCTATAGATTTCCCTGTCAGTACCATTTTCACTACATCTCTAAAAGTCTGTTAAGTTGTATTTTTATTTTTGTTCAGTTCAAAATATTTTAAAATTTCTCTTGAGGTTTCTTCTTTGACTCATGTTAATTAGAAATCATTGTTTAATCTCCAAGTATTTTTGAGATTGTCCAGCTATCTTTCTGTTACTGATTTCTAGTTTAATTAATTGTATAGAAATATGGTCATGTACCCCATAATGACTTTTCTATCAATGACAAATCACACATACAATGGTGGTCCCATAAAATTATGAAGCTGAAAAATTCCTATGTCCTCATGATGGCATAGCTGTAGTAATTTTGTAGCACAATTGGTTAATTTTAAAAATAAATTTAGTGTAGCCTAAGTGTACAGTAATATCCTAGGCATTCACATTCACTTACCACTCACTCACTGACTCACCTAGAGCAAGTTCCACTCCTGTGAGCTCCATTCATGTTAAGTGCCCTATAGGTGTACCACTTTTTATCTTTTACTATATTTTTACTATACTTTTTCTGTTTAGACACACAAATACTTATAACTGCCTATTGTATTCAGTACAGTAACATGCTATATAGGTTTGTAGCCTAGGAGCAATAGGTTATATGGTATATAGCCTAGGTATGTAGTAGGCTATACCATCTAAGTTTGTGTAAGTATACTCTATGATGCTTGAACAATGATAAAATTGCCTAAGTACACATTTATCAGAATGTCCTCTCATCCTTAAGTGCCACATGACTGTAGACATAAATATATATAAGAAATAGGCAAGATGTGGCCAGAAATAGGGAAATTATTTCTCAATCCCCCCCCACCACATACATCTTAGAGAAATTATATATATTTCCATTAAACATGTTATCTTTTCAGTATCTTAGCATCTTACCATTATCATATCTTAGTATATTCATGGATTGCTGCTAGTTTTTAGCAACATAGAAAATAAAAATTCTCTTTTATGTGCAAGATTATATTTAAAACATTATTTGTTAAAAACACTTTAATTTTTTTTTGCTGGTTTAGAAATCATAAAGGCTATAACATTTTATCTTTTCATACAAAGATATTTATATGGATTCATTCTTTCTGGCCAGAATATACATTCATATTTCAAGTAGGAATTTTTTTAAGTTTAAAAATATTTTTTAAACAATGAAAACTACATATTTTCAATTAATGATTTCTGTATACAAACTTACTTGAGGCAGCAAGACCTCTGAATACCATTTAAAAATTATCAAACACACGAAATTATAGAGAGTAGTATAAATGAACTCTCATATGCTCTTCACCCAGCCTTTACAATTATAAACATTGTGCCATCGAAATAGCATTTAAAAATTCAATTAGCTTATGATATGTTTGCAGAAATTACAAGTTTCTGAAGTCACAGACTCTTTTCAGAAGGAACAAGTCCTTACTTGTAAAAATAAGAAGGTTAACTCAGCCATGTTAAAAGAGAGTTACAGTTAAAAATGACAACTGACATATGAATGGCAAAAACTTGTAATTTTTTCATATCATCAGTCTTTCATTCCCTCCTTAATATCACAATACTTTTCCAGAGTAGTGAAAACAGAGGATTTCTCAGCTGTAAGCTTGCCCCCTCCTACACTTAACCTTAGCCTTGTGTTAAAATAGGAATCTTTTTTCAGAGCTCCTCTTTAAAAAAAAATATAGGTTTGCTGAAGTATAGTTTACAGCCCCTAAAATTCTTAAAATTCACCATACAGTTTAATGATTTTCAGAAAATTCCTAGAGTTGAGCTCCCATCATCATAATCCAATTTTAGAAGATTTCCATTGCCCTCGAAAGTGCCCCTCTCATTTAGCATCACTGTAGGACCCTATCAGAAAGACTTCTTAATGCATCTATGCGGTTATATGGCAGGAAATGGGGTGGGCCGCAGGCCATAGTGGTGAATAAAAGTGGTTTACCTCTCCTGACTTAGTTTATCTTTATTTTACTCTTTCCTTGAGGGTCACTGTAATGAGCAGTTGCTATAGTTCCTCAACTATGTATCCTGTGTACAGAAGCACATTTAAGATCCTTAGAATGTGCCATCCCTTTCACATATTTTGAGCTTTTTCTGCCTGAGGGGGGCATTAATTCACAAAAGGAATACTCACCATTGTTTTATTTCATTGTTATTCAATTTGGTAACTCATAAAATTTAAGACATAGTTTTCCTTAAGCTTTTGGGTTTAGCTTACAATCTTATTTTTTGTAAAAAAAAAAAAAATCACTTTCATTTGTTCTTTGACCCATATTCAATTCATAAATTTGACAGAATAAATTTCCCAAACATTAAACATTATGTTTATAACTAGTGAAAAAAAATTTATAATTTATTACTTGTTTTCTCTAACATGTCAAGCACCCAACAATGCAGACTAACAAATCTGACAAATGATATCTGTTTAACCTCTGCTAAGAACCGAATGGTTTTTTTGTTTGTTTGTTTTCTTTTTTTTGAGACAGAGTCTCACTCTGTTGCTCGCGCTAGAGTGCCATGGTGCCAGCCTAGCTCACAGCAACCTCAAACTCCTGGGCTCAGGCGATCCTCCTGCCTCAGCCTCCCGAGTAGCTGGGACTACAGGCATGCACTACCATGCCTGGCTAATTTTTTCTATATATTTTTAGTCGTCCAATTAATTTCTATTTTTTTTTAGTAGAGATGGGGTCTTGCTCTTGCTCAGGCTGGTTTCAAACTCCTGACCTTGAGCAATCTGCCTGCCTAGGCCTCCCAGAGTGCTAGGATTACAGGTGTGAGCCACCATGCCCGGCCAGGACTGAATGTTTGAATCCTCTCGAAATTCCTACGTTGAAGCCCTAAAGTCAGGGTATTTGGAGGTGAGGCCTTTGGGAAGTGATTAGTTCATGAGGGTGGAACCCTAATGATGGGGCTTAATGTCTTTATAAGAATATGAAGAGAGCTAGCCCTCTCTGGACCATGTGAGGATACAGCAAGAAGCCAAAAAATGGTTTTCATCAGACACCAGATCTGCCAGTGCCTTGATCTTGGACTTCCTAGCCTCCAGAACTGTCAGAAATCAATATTTGTTGTTTAAGTAACCCAGTCTGTGGTATTTTTGTTACAGCAGCCTGAGCTAAGACAAACTCTTAAAAAACTATTTTAATTTTTATTCCATCAAGCTGATGTATTTAGCTTTTGAAATTAAATATTTCAAAAAATCTTAAAAAATAAAGAGTATACGTAGAGCAGTGCAATAATTATAAAACCTGTACAATTCATTCTTCCAACTAAGAGAACTGAGTTAAGAATTTGGGTCCATGATGTAGAAAAGGAAAGTGAAGGACTTTTCCAGGACCTTGGGTTCTAATATTCTTTTACTGTAACTATTATGGAATATCCTGCATTAAGGTCTAATGTGTACGTACTATTGAAATCTTGTTCAGGCTATAGTTGCATGTCATATATTGGGTTCTTAAGTATCTCATTGATTTGAAGATTTGGGGAAATGACATTATGAGTTCAATGAGATTTGGCTACCATAATATGATAGGATGTCCTCTTAGGCAAGATTTAGGACAAGAAATAAAAGAGTCCCTTCCTAGTATTTGCTTGTGAAATAATGTCTAAGTTATATATAATTAATTCTGGATACCACACCTTAGCTGGGGCACTGACACAATGGAGTACATTTTCAGATCATCAGGATGGTGAAAGAACCTGAAACCATTACATGAGGCAGGGGTAAAAAAAATTTTCCCCAGGAAAGGATAAAAACAACTCCAAAGAACATCATGTGGAAGATTCTTCTGTATGTTTTACAGAACCAGGATCAAGTTGAAGGTTACACAAACACAGGTTTCAACCAGGCAGATGTTGTGGAAAAAGACTCAGACCTGAAAGCAGGTGCTCCAGGTCCCAGTCTACATTACGATGAGCCGTGGGTTCTTGGGGCAAGTTATTTAAATTCTGGAAGCTAGTGCTGTCCAAAAGAACTTTCTGCAATGATGGAAATGTTCTGTATCTTTACTGTCCAATACAGTAGCCACTAACCATAGGTTCAACACTTGAAATGTGGATAGTGTGACTGAGGAACTGAATTTTAAATTTAATTTAAATTAATTTGAATTTAAATAGCCACATGTGGCTACTGGCTATAGTATTTGAAAGGCACAGCTTAAGCCTTAATTTTCTCCTCTCTAAAATGGGAATAATTCTGATCAAATTGTTGACTTTAGGATCAAATGATAACATATGTGAACTCCAAAAAACAAAAATATTACGTGTTAATTATTTAGATAATTATCTTATTATTGTTTTATCCTCAAGACTTTCTATCATTTGTAATTAGAGAAAAATGGAATAAGCAGCCTGAGAAAGCAGAGTTCCCCACGTTTGGTTTTCAGATATAGGTTTGAGGTTGTCACAAGTTACAGAAAGAACAAAACGTTCTGGAGAGTTGGGCTAAACCATCCTTCAGGTGCCTGCGTGGACCTCCAGGAGGTTCTCCCTGACTCTCGCGACTGAGTTAATGGCTCTTCTATGTACTACCGGGACACTTTCCACACTGTATTGTAGAAATGGTCTGTATACTCAATTGTATCCGAGAACATATGCCTCATACCGATGTCCTTCTGGCTGTCAACTGCCGGGTACATAGTAGTTCCTCACACTATATTTGTTAAATGATTAACTTACCGTGTACTCGCGAGGGTATGGTTCCCTGATGATAACTTAAGGAGCTATCAATTTGTGGGAAATATTACAGTTCTTTGCGGACAATGTGTATGAACACCCGCTTGCTGCAAATGCACAGTGCACCTCTGGTGCCAGAAGGCCTGCCAGCGATGACCTTTTTCTTTTGCCCTTTTCCTCCTTCCCGTTTGCAGGATGTGGAGGACCTCACGGTCACGAGGTCACGACAGTCCGCGCCGTCGTGGAGACCAGCGAGACGCGGCGAGAGAACTACATTTCCCAGCTGACTCTCCTGCGCGCGGCCCTGCCCGCGCGCGGGGGGCGAGAGTACCGGGCGCTCGCTCCCTGCCGAGCGCTCGTCGTCCGCCTGAGCCTTTGCCAGGGGATGAGGTGGGAGGCGCTAGAAACCACTTAGCTACAGCCAACCGCCCAATGCAGCACTCGCTCGCTCCCCCCGCTAGCGGAAGCGTCCGCGGAGCACAATGCAGCACTGAGGCAGCGCCGCGGTGGAGGCTGCAGCGCCTTGGCAGCCGCAGCACCGGCTGGGGCTGGGGTTGGGGCTGGGGTTGGGGCTGGGAGGCGGCGGCCGTGCGGACCTGCGGGGCGCGGAGCGAGGGATCCGGACTCGGCTGCCCCAGCATGAGGAGCTGAGCGTCTCGGGCGAGGCGGGCTGACTGCAGCACCATGCAGGCGTCGGCGGCTGCGTCCGTGCCCTTTTTGCTGCTCTGCGCCCTAGGGACCTGCCCCCCAGCGCGCTGCGGCCAGGCAGGTAAGTTAGCCACCCTCTGTGGCTTCGGGACGTACCATTTGCCGGGAATCTTTGGAACCCTCCAGCGCATTGGATAGGGGCGCCCCCATTTCCCGGGTGCGCGGGGAGAATTTTTATCTGGAAGGGTGGTGAGAAGTGGAGCAAAAATATATGTGTGGGGGCGAGCGGGTGCATTGGAAGCGTCCGGTCAAAAGCCTGTTTTTCTTCTTCTGAAGAGGAATGGGGAGGATGGGAAAGGGGTGCCTTGCTTCTGGGCCCCGATCCTGGATGTTCCCAGATGAGCTGGTCCGAAGCTCTCCGGCTGGTGTCTCTGCGTCCTTCCCAGATGGGGTCCGGGAAGGAGGGGGCAGCGGATTTTCGTAGAGGAGACGTAGGACCGCAGGATAGAGGAGTGTGGGTCAGGGCCATTATTTACGCCTTTTCTCTCCACTCCCTCCTTCCCCCCTTCCCGCTTGGAGGAGACGCCTCACTGACGGACCTGGAGAAGAGGCACGAAAACCGCTTCCTGGAGCGCCAGAGCATCGTACCACTGCGCCTCATCTACCGCTCTGGTGGCGAAGACGAAACTCGGCACGACGCGCTCGACACGCGAGTGCGGGGTGACCCCAGCGGCCGGCAGGTGAGAGGCGCCGTCGGGGGGTGGCCCTCCGCGCCGCCTGCCCACCCGCGACCCCACGTTTGCTCTCGGTTGCCCTGGAGACGCGAGGTCTTGGATGAAATGAGCGCAATCCTAATGCGAGTTATGCATGGCGCTCCCTGTGTGAAAAAGAAGGGAAAAGGGTACAAAAAAAGAACCAAAAGAACCTCAGGCCAGGGGCTTTCCTCTAGGGAAGTTTGTGCGGGGTGCCGCCAGCAGTGCGGTAACATGAGCTAAGGGGCGGAGGCCCTCTCCTCTCTGTGAGCAAGAGCCCTGCCCGTGAGAGAGGGGACATAGTATTTGGGCAGGGTTTGAGTATAATAATTGTTACTGTTTTAATCCTCAAAGACTTTATAAGTGATTTAACCCAACAGTGGTACTGTAGAAAAATTGTGAAAACCAAGGCTATACCTTCCTAGAAAACCCAAACTGTAAAAATCAGCTAAACTTCTAGGTTCTCCGTTCACTTGATTTGTGTACACCCGAGATGTTCCCTTTAACTTCTACCCTCTGGAAAAGACGTCCTCCTCCCCCTTCTTTGTGCATAGTAGTTCTCTTGGTTTAATTAGGGGTGTCGTGTTTATTGAGCATTTATAAATAACGTTTTAAAAAATCTAGTTTATCATTGTACCCATATGTAGATCAATATCACATCCACAGAATTCCTGAAAATTATTTTGAACTTATTGGCTAATTTCAGTAATTTTTTGGGGGGGGGGCATATAAATATTTTTTTTGTATTTACATACATCAGCCTGGCAGGCAGTTCACACATCTCTAAGCACATATTGGACTTGTTCATGTAGTTGAAAATTTTTGTAAACTTCACTGAAGCAAACGCAGTGCTTTACACATTTTCACTTGTGTAAATATGTTCAGTACTTTAAGATACATCTTCGCCAGGCACGGGGGCTCATGCGTGTAAACTTAGCACTTTGGGAGGCGGAAGTAGGAGGATCGCTTGAGGCCTGGAATTCAAGACCAGCCTAGGAAAATAGGGAGACCCCCATATCTACAAGAAATAGAAAACATTAGTTGGGCTAAATGGTGAGGGCCTGTAGTCCCAGTTACACAGGCAGCTGAAGCAGAAGGATGGCTTGAGCCCAGGAGTTTGAGGCTGCAGTGTGATGACTGAGCTGTTGCTGACCTCTAGTCTTGTCTCAAAAAAACATATGTATGTATATCTTGATGAGGTGATAATTATGCCAACTTCTCTGTATGTACAAAAATGTAAAAATAGAAAAATATTATTTAAATCTGTATTTATAGCCAAATATTTCTGTTAAAATTTTCTTAATGTAAGGTAGGAAATTCAAGGGCTACAGTAATATCTATCAAAGTTTTAGATTATTGTGGTAGAAAATATAATTTGCTAACCCTCTAAATGAAGAATTCTTTTATTTGAATTAATATTTGGTAAATGCCCATTCCTTTTTTATTTTGACTTGTTTCCGTGGTAAAACTGAAGAAGCAAGGGAATACAGTTTCCTTGTCGTATTTTTCAATTAATTAGGATTATTTCTGTGGAGGAATATTCTGACACCCATTTTAACTTTTAATTATTAAAAAATTCAAACACATGAAAGTAGATAGAACAACATAATTAACATCTAGCTTCAACAATTAACAACTCATGGCCAATCTTGTTTTGTCTATATACCCTATTTTCTTCCCCTTCCTGTATTATTTTGAAGCAAATCATATCATTTCATTCATAAAAAATTTCAGTAATATACCTATAAAATATAAAAATTCTTTTAAAAATATAACCATATTGTATTTTCTCTTACTACTATCAAAAATATACTGCATATATTTAAGTTTGTTTGCTTGAACCAGGACCTAAATAATGTCTGTAGACTCCAATTAGTTTTTTTTTGTTTGTTTTTTAAGTCTTTTAATGTATGATTTTCTGCTTCTATTTCTTTTTTTTCCCTTGCCATAATTTCACTGAAGACATGAAGTCTTCCATCCGCCAGAGTTTCTCAGTCTGGATTTTGCAGGTTTAGCTAGCCAGTGCTTTAGAACAAATCACAAAGACTTTCTGGGAGAGGAAGGGAGATTGAAGAAAGTAGAAATACAAAGATAACCACAGGGTTAAACCTGGAAACTGTCAGAATCGCTGCCTTATGCTGGTAATGTCTTCAGGTACCTTCTGCCCTTCTCTGTTTTGGTGAAAGACCACCAGTCCTCCTCCTTTTCTCCCCGTTTATGGAGCACCACTTCTGCAGTTTTTAGTTCGTAGGCCACTTGCTTGCAGCAGAAGATACCTTGGGCCCATGCGGCTTCTACTTTCTACAGCAATAAACCTCGCAATTGAAAAGAATGACTGGTTTTTGGTGGGGTGTGAATGAATTGGTACAATTTAGGTTTAAGAGTGTGAATAGATTAATTGAAGTCAGCAGTGAAAGCAGTGATACTGTCTTGTTATCATAGTAGTTACTACAAGAAATTATCTCAGTGCCTGGCACATAGTAAGGTACACAGTAATTGATGTCTACATCACCTGGTAGCCACTTCAGTTTACCATCCTCCTTAAACTACAGGTGGAAATCATTGACAACTAGGACTGAATCTGGCAGTGAGAATGGTAAAGACCTACTTATTGGCCAACTTTTCCTACAAGTAGGAAACTATGGAGTTTTCTTGAACTTTAGCACTTCTACTTTCCCTAAGAGCTGTTGTTGGACCCAAAAACTTAAGTTGATTTTATATGGCCCTTGCTATTTTCTTGGTAAGTAAAGAGATGTAACTTATGTACCATAGATGTTTTTAGCAACTTCCTTTCTACTTCAGAAATAAAATCAGGGTGATTTTCTGCAAACTCACAAAGCTTGTATTCATTTGTTGATTTGTTTATTTAAGAAGCATTTATTTTACTTGAGCTCCTACTGTGTGCCAATTTTTGTGCAAGGTTCTGGGAATTTAAAGTTAAAAGATACAGTTCTTTTAAGCGTTCACAAACAAATAGGAAGAGGAATGAGTGAATCTGCAATGATACTTTGCTGTATGATTTTCTGAACACCTCACAGAGAGCTGTGGAGGCAGAAAATGCCCAGTACTTAACCCTGGTGAACAGTCAGGGTGGGCTTTCTGGGGAGGCTGTCTGAGCTGTGTTTAGAGGGTAAGTTAGGAATTGCCACGTTAAAGGGAGAGGTGGGCCTATCCAACTGGAGAGGTAGTAAGTACCTAGACATGTGGGAACCAGGACATGTTTTTGTTAATTGCAAATAGTTAAGATTTAAGGGACAGATAAGACAAAACAGGAAAGCAGGAAGTAGATTCTGTAGCATCTTTATAACTTGTTGAGGAATTTGAACTTTTGTCATAAAGGCAAAGGATTTCAGTAAGAAAAGTTAACTGACCAGATTCATGTTATTGTGGGATAATCCTAATTGTTAGAAATGAATAGTTTTAATTTCAAAGAGTAAATGAATGTTGCTGTTTACTTTAATTCACTGGTAAGTGCCAGTGCACATAATCATTAAGCTTCATAAGAACTTAGTTACTGAATATACTGAAAATACTGTATAAATGAGTTAATATTTATAAAGCACTTAGAACAATTCTGGACATAAGTAAGCACTGTATAAGTCTTTGTTAAATAACATTAACTCCCTCAGGCTGCTTGAATACTATTTAGAAATTTTATGACATTACTTGAATGCAGAATGGTGCCTTAATTACCTGAGTTTAACACATTCCCAGAAGTAGGTTACAAATTACTTGAATTTATATAACTAAGTGGGATCAAATAATCCCAGGAACAGAAGAGACCTTATAGGTCATCTAACCTATTCAGGAATTACTCTTCAGTTGGTAAGGTCAAGCCATTGATTAAGATGGATATGCTAATTATCCTGATCTGATAACTATACATTGTATGTATTGAAACATCACTATGTACTCCATAACTATGTATAATTATTATATATTATAATATTGATATATCAATACTAATATTGATATATATCAATTAAAAAGTTTTTAAATTTTAAAAAGAGTAAGGAAATCAGCAATGTATTACATAATGTTTCAGAAATCTCACAAGAAGTATAATGGTATAAAACACTTACTTTAATTTTACTCTTAATGTATCTTTCTTTCAGTTTTTGACCCTAAATGAGACCAGAAGAAAATTTAAATTTTGGAAGAAATTTTCATTTTAGATTTGTTTAAATGCTGACAGTTTGGTTGGTGTGAAATAGTATTTCTGTTGATATGAGTACATATTGTAAAAGTTTTCTTTACTGTATGGTCAGTAACATGAATGCATACTTTATTTTTATCCCAAGTGGGATGATCACCCATACTGAAAGCTTATTATGCTACAAAGTCCTAGAAATGCTAGTCAGAGTAATCATATTTGATTATAGGTAACCTTGCTGTCCTTAAGGTTGTTTACCTAGTCTGAAGTAATTTCAGCCTTGGAAACAGCACACAGTACTAGAATCTTCAAAATATTCAGTCTTCCAATTATTTGTGTTGCAAGAATTGTATTTTCAGGTAAAAGGATGTAACTTACATTTTTAACTGGCCTTCTGTATCAGCAAGATATCACCTGCTGAGTCTTACTGATGATTTGATAACTGATAATCACATAATTGCTATTTTATTCAATAAGCACCTCAATGATGACTTCTTTTTTGCCATCCAAGCATCACACAGATATACTGTAGCATCAAGGATAGATTATTTTGTGATTTATTTTGTTTTGTGGTCACCCCATACATTTTGAATAATTTGTTTTTCACCCAGTGATTGTATTTCTCTACAAGTAGCAAAATTTCTTTTCGTCAGAAGTCTTCATTGTCAGTGAATAGATGGGCTACTTTTTTCTCTGTTTCCCTGTAAAGTATAGCTTCTCAAGTAGTCAAGTGCCAAGGATATAGATCTACAGCTTATCATAATTTTGATAACCAGTAATGAATGGGAAAAATGCACCATGGCAGCAAGATGGCAGCAGTAGGTGTGCTCCGTTTTTATGAATAGATGTATACATATGCCTAAGCATGGATGAGCTGTACTTAACATTGTGCTGTTTCATTTGGGAGCATTGAGTCAGCCTGATGATGGTAAATTGCTGGCAGTACTGCTTCCCTGGCAGAAAAGGGCTCCTAGGAATTACAACTTTGGAAATATTTTGCAAGGATAGCACAAACATTTTTTTAATGTGCATTTGTTAATCTATATAGCTCAATACTGATAAAGTTTTGCCACCAATCAAAACTTTGTTCTGCTATAAATAGGATGGAGTCATTTCACAATGCATTTTTATTTTCCTACCATCTTCTCTTTCAATTAAATAGTTGAAGTAAAATTTGGAATTATAGGAGTTTCCCTTAAGTCTTGTTTCTACTGTATGAGATCCTAATTTATATATATTTTTGGGAGTATCTTAGAAATTCTACCTAGTGATTTTACTGTACACAAAAGGAACCAGTCTTTCATCACTACTTTATAGCTGCACATAGGGAACTATGAGTAACTCTAAGACTTTATGGGTTGATAAACATTGTTCATAGTTTTATTTGCTTTCTCATGTTGGCAAAGAGTGGCAACAGTTCTATCATTTTTAACAATTAGAGCCCCTCATAGAGGTACATGGAGAGAGGCCTGCTTTTTTTCTTGTGACACACAGAGCAGGAATCTGTAACGTCAGTAGTATTTTAGATAGGGCCACATTTATCATTAAGTATCATGGATAAGTCCAAAAGTTAAAGAATATGTTTATGAAATTGGGTGAAGGGAAAGCAGAAGAAAAGGAAGAGACTTTGAGGGGAATGGTGAGGAGGAAGAAGGAAAAGAGAAAAATACTTGTAATAAAATTACTATATATGTTATATTTTAATACTAAAGTATTTAAATATATGGTAAATATATGATTTAATTTAAATATATGGTTATTTTCTATGTGCCAAAGAGTCTTCTGAGTACTTGATGTACACCAACTCATTGTATCCTCACAGAAATCATATGTGACAGGTAATACTTATCATCTGTAAAATCATAAAGCTGATAAGGGATTTGAACTCAGATACTTCAGCTCTACTGCCCTGACTGTGTGCTTAACCATTATGCTAAACTGGTCTTAAGGTAGGGGCCACCAGCAATTCTTTAGATGTCATTCAGTGGCACTGGGGTCAAAGTTTCTTACATTTATCCCATTGGAACTGTTTATTTCTTGCAATTTTTTAAATTTCAAAGTATTATAGGGTACAAATAATTTTGGTTACATGAATCGCTTTTATAATGCTTGAGTCAGGGTTATAAGAGTGCCTGTCACCCAGATATTATTCATTGTACCTGTTAATTAGGTTTTTGCCTGTCCCCTCCTCCCCTCTGCTCCATGTTTTCCATTGAGTTTTACTCAATGCATGTGTGTGCTCATTGGTTAGTTCCAATTTAATAGTGAGTGCATGTGGTGTTTGTTTTTCCATTCTTTACATACTTCACTTAGGATAGTATTTCTTGCAATGTTTAAAAATACATATGTATATTTAGAATTATACAATAGTGAAAAAGCTCACAGAACACAACAGGAATGCTTCATTTTTATGATCTTGAGAATGAAAATGGAATATGTAAAGATATTTGATATTTAAAAGGTAAAGAACACCTCTTGTAGAACATATGTTCTGTTTCTAGATACTCTTCCATTGTAAATCAAAGATATGGGTATTCAGCAATCAACACCAAAATTATATATGCTCTTTTGTGGTAAAAGTTCCATAAATAGAAATATTAAGTACTAAACTGGGATCCATATTCATATATTTTTCCCCAAAATAAAAAATATAAAATATCATCTGTCTTTATAGAACTAGTAGCTCCAGAGTCCCAAATGTCAAATTATCAGGTAAAAGAGATACATAATCAATAATAACAAAAATTAATAGCTTCTGTGAACCTCTAGTTGGATGTATTTACTTTGATAATAAAAGAACTAAAAGGCAAACATTGGGGGAAAGAGTTGAAAAAATAAGAATTAATATGAATAATAATGTATAATATTAGATATAAAAATATAATATGTAACATTTATTTACCATGTACCAGACACAGTTCTGAGTGATTTAAATGCGTCATCTCTCATTATGAGGTAGATACTATTATAATAATATACCCATTTTATAAGTGAGGAAACTGAGGCTGTGGAAGGTAATTAACCTGCCTAAGGTCATCCAGGTAATAAGTGATAAAACTGAGAAATAGGATTCTTGATAAATGTTAGGAATCAACATAACACATAATCTTTTTGTAATCTTTGCTTATTTAACATGTGGTTTCCCATTCATTTCTGTGTTGGACCATACCTAACATTATTTCTTTAAGATACTTTTGGCCCTGCCCAGGTCTTCTTTCTGGCTGACTTGCCATTATTTTGCACATAATTAAAATAGAGTTCAACATGCTCTGTTTTTAAAAATAGAAATACTTCATATAAAAATGATTTTAGACTTCTAGATGTTCTTTACTTCTGATTTTAGCATTTGACCTCCTTTTAAAATAGAAATCTGTTTTGTTTTCCCCAAGACAGTCTATTATATGTAACTTGATTTTGAAAATAAAATTAAAAATGCTGTACCATGATCCAGAAATCTCAACAGTTCTAACTGGAAAGAGAAGAAGTAAAGAACTTAATCATTCTCCTTGGCCCCTAAACTTATTGAAGAGATTTTCAGAATCTTTATGTGTCAGCAAGGATAAATGAACATTTTTCTTCTCCTTTTTAAAAATTAATTTTGTACCAGGGGATTTTTAGCACTTAGCAATAGTTGCCCTTTTGTTGCAATTTTTGTCCTAAGTAAAGATCATTAGATAACTCTTTGAAGATGAGAAATCGATGATGCTTTCCTGGAGATAGGTCTTGAGAGCTCATATTTTGCAAGTGGTTTTAAAATTTTCTACCTGAAATGTTTGAGATGATGGATGTTAATTACCCTGAGCTGATCACTATACATTGTATGTATTGAAACATCTCTGTGTATCCCATGAATATGTGCAATTATTACTTGTAAATTTAAAAAATTCTTCTTATAAAGTATAAAGTAGGTGTCATAAAAAATATTTGTTTTCTACCTGAGGCATAGAATTCTTGGTTGACAGTTTTGTTAGACCACTTAATTCTACTTAGCAATGCCCCATGTCTAGCTTTTAACTCTAATTGGTCAATTTCTATTCTGAATTTTTTTCCCCCAGTATCCCTTGTAAGTAGGCTTGTTTGGGAGAAATTGCCTGCAGTTCCTCTACTAGAGTGATTAGGATGTTGGGATTAGGCTGTTACACAAAAATTTGTTGTTCCTGGTCATAGCTCAAGCTTTTTTTTAAGTGGTTTCTCTTTCTTTGTCTTAAATAGCAAAATGCTACTGGAAGAGCTGCCACTTGACAGAACCTGGTTCTGCAGAGTTCCTTGAATTCCCTAGTGGATTTTTAATGTGTTTGGAATATCCTTTCAGGGTTCTGCCCAGGAACCCGACTGTGCATCTTCAGCAGACATCAGTGGCAGTTGAGGTTATGCATAGCCTGGTGATGTTAATCGAGGGTAGGCTGGAGAAAGAGCAAGGCAGATGGCTGAGGAGTGATCTAGGATCAGCAGATATGGGCAGGAACCGGCTGTGGATAAAAGGATGGTGGGAGGTGAGGCCCAGGGAAATCAGAGAGCAGTTAACAAGATACTAACAAGATACTAATTGATCCACTGTGCTGGGTCAATTCAGTATCCTCATGGCTCAACTACAGAGAGCTGCCTGGAAGAGTCTGAGGCACTTTCTGAGTTTTTAATCTTAGCCAATTAGGTTTTAGTGGTTGGCTCCATCTTGATCTAGGTCTTCAGCTTTTAAAGGAAACCTTATGTTTTTGTTTTTGTTTTTGTTTTTTTATAGCCAGGCTTGCTCTGATGGTCCTTGGGATTATTTTCATACTCCCCATGAGCTTTAAGTGGTTGGTTCAGAGGGAAGAATTCCTCCTCCTTTTCCCTCTCGCCTCCTTCTTCTTCTCCTTCCTCCTACTTTATTCTATCCTCCTTATGACTTCCTCCTCTTCCGCCTCCTTTCCTTTCTCCTTCCCTTTCTCCTCCTCCTCTTCCTGTTTTTTCTCCTCCTCCTCCTCCTCCTCGTCCTCCTTTCTAAAGTCTGCAGGCTAGTGGGAGAGGACTTTAAGGGGTCCACTCTTCTTCCCATTAGTAATGTAAACTCTAGACACTGTGCCTCTCCTGGGTCAGGAGATGAGACCCAGTTAAAGGTTGATTTCCTAACTTATGCGGGAGTTTTTGATACTCTAAAAATCATATTTAGTTTGTACAAAATAAGCAACAGTCTCATTTTGAATGATGTATACTGTGTGTTAAATGTTGAGTGAATGAAGAGTCTCTAAGTTGGAGTCTGGAAAATTTGTTACTGAGATGGATGGTTTTGGTGTCAGTCTTTGTTTGCCATAGGTAGTGAATTTTCAGGGAGAGTTTGGTTTTGCAGCTGGGCAAGAGTTAGAAGTGTGTTGATGTGCCCTCCAGAAAAACTTTAAGGATTTTTTTTTTAAAACAGATACATTTATAAATTTACCATTATGTTGAATGATGAAGCCAATCATTTTTTAGGAAGAGTTTTGTTAACTTTGATATAAACTTAAACATCATTGATGATGATAAAAGTTTTGATTCAGGACTATAAAATTTTTCTCACATTTTATGATCCTGTACAAGTGTCTTAGTTATAATTAGTACATTGCTTTTTTTCTAACTTATTTCATCGTAAAAGTACCTTTTAACTTGGACAGCTATTGATTGATAAGAAGGTGGGTGAAATTTAAGAAGTGTTCATTGCTGTCACTAAAGGTGAAGCCATTTCTGGCTGGGTAAGTGACTAGAGGTAAGACTATTTCAAACCACAGTATATAGCAATTTTGTTGACTCTCAGAATCCTCTAGGATTAAAAAAAAGGGAAAAAATATTGGTGCTTAGATACTGAGAATTCTCATTTAATTTCTGAGTTAAGTTTAGTATGATGTCCTTACAGTTCTTAATGATTTTGCATAGATAATGTTCTCTCACAGTTAATGAAGGAAAAGTACTGTTAATTCATAACTTAACTAATTTAATATGAAATCTACTTGAGGTTATTGATTAATGAGTTGTTTAGGGCATTTTGTTCTGATTATGAAATCATAAAGTTTGCAGTTGTAGAGTTTTGGGCTAAAAATTATTTTATTTGAATTTAATTGCACAGAATAACATGGAGTGAAGGTCATGGATCCTCATCTTCATTTTTATTTCTTCCCAGTGTTGAACACAAATAGAGCCTTGTTAGTAGCCAAGTGCTCAACAAACAAATGTTGACTGAATGAATTTGTTGATGCCATGACTTATAGAGGGCCCTGTTTCATTTTTATGCTCCCATACTTTTATTCTTACATTGCATTTTCTCTGTTCAGTTATTTCTTTTCTTTTCTCTTCATTTCTTTCTTTCCTCATTTCTCAGAATAGGGTCTATCACTTTCCCGTAGCCTCTTTCCATTTGTCATTTTCCTGTGAATATAGCCTTGCTCTGTTCTCATTTCCTGTTACCTTTGGTTTATTTTATAATATTTCCCCCCTACTCTATTTCTGTTAAGTGTCTCTTTTTCTCTTAGCAACTAAAGTAAAAACAAGTCTTCGAAAGGTTATTTACATGCAGTATTGAGAACTATCCCTGTTGTACATTGCTGGCCTTAACTTATTTTGGGATTTAGAAAATGTGTTATAGTTCAACAAGCTTTCCATTTCACTACTTACTTTTAAACCTGTATTTTTTCTTTTTCTCATTCATTCATTTCTTTTGTTCTCCTTAAACATCCCTCATTCATTCTCCTCTTTGGATGTGGATTGTAGGGTCCCTTTTTGCTCTTTACTGCTGGAATAATCTCCTTCCTAAAATCATTTTCCTAGTTCTCATGGCTCATAATCCCCTGGATTTAAGCTTTGAGTTATGTGCTTACTTCACCCTCCCCTCTAGCTGAGCATGTCACTTCTCAAAGTCTTTGACAGTAATCCATTGTTACAGGATAGTGATCCATTGCTGCATTGCTACAGGATTCGTATTCAGTATGAAGGAATGACGAGGCATTTTTGCAGGTATACTAAAAGTAAAACCTTGTAGGCTTGGCATAAAATTGTGCATGTGTATGTGTGTGTCAGGGGAGGGGCATAGGGCACTGATAACTTGGGTGTTCTCATGAGCTATATATAGTCTTAAGCTCAAAGTTGGTCATTCATTTTCACTAGTGTTCATTCACGGCTTAGCACTGTGCTTGACCCACAGTCCATGCTTGGTAAATATTTATGGTCTATTTTTGTTTTAATTTTCTGCTTCCAAGTTGCAAAAAAAAGCTCTGTGACCATTTATGTTAGTGATTTTATGTACTTTTGAGATATTTCCAACAGTTACAGTATTTCTGTCCTCTGGATTATTCAAATTTTTTGTTGGGATGGGTTGGAGAGAATCATGGGCCCCCTTCCACATTTACTCCTAATCTCTGAGCTCTTTCTTCCTGTTTCCCCATATATACTCCAGCTGGCCCAGCAGAGCCGCCCTGTATACAGTGTGCCCGGGTTCTGTGAGGATACTCTCACAGTGAGTGTCTGAACTGAAATAGCTGTCCCTCTTGCTTCAAATCTGAGGCAAGGTTTATTAAGAAAGGCAGGGCCATGGTGATAAGCGGAGAGAGCATGCCAGAGAAAGTGGCAGGGACTAGGATGGTGATTGGCATACAGACATTCTACCACATAAAGCCGCCTTGCTGTCTCGAGACCACTTTAATCACTGTGACAAAATCATTCATGTCAGTTTATAGCCCCGTCTCTTCCAACAAAAATAAATCCAAGCTATTTAACTTTTGTGTGTGACTTTATTCATCACACTTTGTCATTTGCTGCCTGGAGCTGCATTTTCTTTAAGACAATGATTTACCTCTTCTGAGAGAGTGACATGCAGTATTTCTGATGGATCTGAATTCATATGACATGTTCAGCCAAGGATTTCCCTTGATTTTTATTCTTGGGATTTTGATTTTTTTTTTTTAAACTGTGGTTTCTAACTAGGACAGTATCCTCATTTATTTCCCCCTGTAGCTAAGCCCCAGATATTTTCTTGTGTAATAATTTTTATTTGAATTTTTTCTAATTTTTACTCATTTTTATGGACTAACAAGTAATATGAAATATTTATATTATTAAATATGAATGAATTATGTAAATTTACACAGAAATATAAAATTTATAGTTATAAAATATAAATATAAAATATATAAATTTAAAGTTTAATTATATAAGTTAATTTATTGATTATAATAATGATTAATAATTTAATATATAGTATTTATATTATTTTATAA
The DNA here is from genome assembly GCA_963574885.1 of Lepilemur ruficaudatus. Lineage (NCBI taxonomy): Eukaryota > Metazoa > Chordata > Mammalia > Primates > Lepilemuridae > Lepilemur > Lepilemur ruficaudatus. The sequence continues at coordinate 28,558 of CAUYRT010072808.1, forward strand.
TGTTTTTATTTCTTAGGAGGTAAATGTTACCTGTAGTCCATGAAATCTCCATGCCTCTAAAAGATCTGCACATGCTGATTTAAACCAGAAAAAAGTAGGGAATAGTCTTTAAAGTATAAGTAGTTTCAAGCATTTATGTCTTAGCGTGAATGAAGGATCTGAAAGTAGGTTTAAGACCAGAAGAAAAAGTAAGAACATACAGTGGAGAGGAGGCCCCGCATTAAAAGATACAGATCAAGTAATTGTCCCTTGGAAATTAGATCTTTAACAGTTTTCATGACTTCAGTTTACCTGCTATAATCTCAGGAACAAAATAATTCATGTTTTACTTACATATACGTTTATTACAGCTTCGTTGAGATATAATTTGCATACCATAGAATTTACTCATTTAAAAATGCCATAGAATTAAAAATTTTTTAGTGTTGTTCAGAGTTGTGCAACCACTACCACAATCAATATTGAAACATTTTCATCACCTTAAAAAGAAACCCATACCCATTTACGGATATTATCCCCCCTACCCCTCTACCACTGCCTTTAGCCCTAGGCAACCACTAATCTACTATCTCTATAGTATTGCTAATTCTGGACTTTTCATACAAATGGAATCATACACTATCTGGTCTTTTGTGACTGGTATTTTTCACTTACCGTAAATATATTCAAGTTTGAACCATGTTGTTGTAGCATGTATTAGTACTTCATTTCATTTTATTGCTGAATAATATTTCATTATGTATCCATTTATCTTGATGGACATTTGAGTTGTTTTCACTCTTTTGCTATTGTGAATAATGCTACTGTGAACGTTTATGTAAAAGTTTTTGCATGGACATGTGGAAACACTAAAGATCAAAATAAGTGTGTTGTGAAAACATACTTACCCTTTTTACATGCAGTGGTATACTTTTCATTCTACTGTGTTCTATTTCATTGTCTAAAAAATCCTGGCTATGGTGCACTAAAATGATTTCAGAGACCTCTAAAAGATCATGATCTTTTCTATAGTTTTAAAAACTGCCCTATAGGATTCCTGACAGATGAGTGCTCAATACGTGAGGCAGCCCTTCTTTTGGACAGGTCTGGTTTAAAAAGAGTTCAAACGGTTGAATCTACATATGCCTCCTTGCAGTTTCCAGCCATTATCTTTTGTTTCCTGGCAACAATATTAGAGACATCACTGTGGTTCTTTACTCATCCCTTAGCAGTTATATGGTATCAGTGAAATTGTGTAAAGATGCTTGTAGAAATTTCTTGAGTTACTCTTTTAAATGTAAAAAGCTTAAGTTTTGAAATAGTTCAAACATATATGAAGGTAGAATAATGTGACAGGTACCCTTGTATTCATCACCCAGAATGAACAAAATTTAGTAATTTTTTTTAAGAAGTAAACATTACAGATTCAATTGATGCTCTCTTGCCCTTCTATTTCCCCTTCCTTCCCAGAGGAAATCGTTATCTTGCAATTGGTGTGCATCCTTCCTAGTGTTGTTTCTATACATAAATATATATCCATAGCAATATATATTATTGCTTTGTGTGTTTTTAAAATGTAAATGTTTGGTATCATGCATATCCTTTTGCCCCTCAACATTGCTTTTTGGTCTTTTATGATGATACAGGTAAAAGAATTGAGTTCATTCCTTTTTATTGCTTCCTGGCTTTCTATTTTATAAACCTATCATTTATTTTCCTATTAGTAGTATTTATAGGTTGTTTACAGTGTTTTGCTGTTATAAGCTGAGTATGCCATTGATATACACATTTGCATGAGTTTCTGTGGCATATATATTTAGAAGTGAAATTGTTGATTCCTACGGTTTGTACGTTCTCAACTTCTCCATATATTGCCAAATCAAATAGTGATATAGCAGTTTACACTCTGCCAGCAGTGCATGTGAATTTCTTTATATCCCATCTTCATCACTATTTGGAATCAGAAGAACTTCTAAATTTTTAACAATATTGTGGTTATGAAATGGTATCTAATTATTTTACTTTCCATTTCCCTATGACTGATGAGGTAGAGCACCTTTGCTGATCTCCATTTTCTCCTCTGACTGACCTGTTCAGACTTCTCTGATTTTTCTATTGGGATTTTGCCTTTTTCTTATGGATTTTGGCATTTAAAAATATTCTGGTTTCTTGTCTATTATTGGTTATATGGGTTGGGTTGCAGTTTTTTTTTTTTTTTTTTAGTTTGTGGCTTATTTCATCCTTCTCACGGTATCTTTTGTTGTAACAGATGATTTAAAAAATTTTAATGTTATCTGTATCAATCCTTTTCTTAATAATTTTTTGTGTTTGTGTATTATTTTAGTACCGCAGAATCTACTATAGTTTAGAATGTCTTAACTTTTCATAAAGTAAGTCCCTGATGTGGTTTTCTTCGTTAAAAAGCAGTATAGAATAATGACTGAGAGTTAGGGGACCTGAAATTAAACTGCACAGATTCAAAGGCCACCTCTGCCACTGGCTAACTGTGTGAACTTGGCAAGCACTTAACTTCTCTAATCCTGACTTTTTACATCTTGTGAATAAGAATAGTACCTAGCTTATATGTGGTTGTGAGAATTAAAAGAGATAATATACATAAAGCCGTAGCTGGGCATTTGGCATATAGTAAGAGCTCAGTAAATGTTAGCTCCTTTTTTAGCTCCCATAATTATAATTTCTTGTTATAAAACTGGTAGCCAGTGCTTTATACACACAAATCACTAGATTTCTCTGTGTTCACAAGAGCTGTGATTTGCATCAAATACCACAGGAGGATAGAATGATTTGGACTCTGGTGCTAGTTCTGGATTCCAGCTTTGGTCTCACTGCAGATGTTTCCAAAAGCATAACTACCAGATTAGAGGATAAAATGCTCAATTTTAATAGCCTGTCTTATTTTCCTTTTCTATTAAATAAAACAGGTTTTATCTGAAGACCCCAAAATGCAAATCAAAACGAACAGACAGATGAAGGAGAAGGGGCTTCTAAAATTTTATAGAAGGTAGCAGTTACAACAAAGTCACTTCTTCTTCTGTGAAAACTAAAATTGCCTTGCATTTGAAACATATTTATGCCAACAATACTGATTTTTTAATGTGGTTTTTAAATAACAGCTTTATTGAGATATAATTTATGTACCATAAAATTCACTCATTTAGAGTGTACAATTCAGTGGTTTTTAATACGGTTTTTAATAAAACTTTGTTGTTCTCAATTCATTGTTTTTCCCTTTCTATTCTGCCTCTTCAATTTTTGTTTTTTAAAGATAGGGTCTCACTTTGTCACCCAGGCTGGAGTGCAGTGGCACAATCATAGCTCACAGCAACCTGAAACTCCTGGGCTCTAGTGATCCTCCTGCCTCAGCCTCCTGAGTAGCTGGGAGTACAGATGTGTGCCACTATGCCCAGCTAATTATTTTAATTTTTTGCAGAGATGGCGTCTTGCTATCTTGTTGTGTTGCCCAGGTTGGTCTTGAACTCCTGGCATCAAATAATCCTGCTGCTTCCACCTCCCAAAGTACTGGGATTACAGGTGTGAGCCACCATGCCCAGCGTCTTCATTCTTTATCATTGTATTCTTTTTGGTACAATTGTGAGCTAGTTGTGATATTAAATTATTCAGCTTCTCAATAAGATGACTCTGGGCCCAACATTAGATGTAACCTTTAGCTCAGTGGAAGAACTTCCATGTTCTTGCAGTGGATTCCCATATTTAATAAATATTTTAACACTTAATCAACAATGTGTTCCTGAATTTCTAACAGTTTTCAACAGTCTTTCCAAAATATGTTTTGCAAGTTAATTGTTTGTGTTATTTCTCTTTCTCAAGAAATAATTAGGTTAGAAGAGGTCTGTATGCTTTTATTTTAGCATCATATGTTCACTGCAGAAAGTGTTCAGGAAGAAAACAGCTCCAAGTACAGATAGCATTGTTGCTGGTAGGTAGTAGGGTGTGTGTGTGTGTGTGTGTGTGTAGAGTATTTGTGGGACATCTCATCTCCATAACGCCACTGAGTCAGTTTTAGTCCTTACATTTCACTTGATGAGAGGAGAAACAGCTATACTTTTCCCTGAACCTTCTGGCCCTTGTACAATTGGGTATTTTGTTATATATATTTGAGCTATTAATCATGCCTTTTTATAGCTCCTGTTCTCTACAGCATGTTTTCACTAAAACCGGAGATTCTTGATTCTTTTTGTTGTTCTGTCTTTGAATAATGAGGAACTAGGGAGAATGGCAAATATTGAACAGACTTTGATTCTTGTTCCTTTTCTTAAGAAATTTAAACTTGCCAGCTCTGTAATTAAAATTTTTCTGTTCTTTTATATTTCAGGTAAGGCTCAATAACTGTTTTGGGTAACACTAATGCAGTGTATATGTGTAATGGAATTATTTTCTGTGATTTGATCTGTGAGCTGACATCCTTTTAATTCATTCCCCAAATATTTATTGAAGGCCACTATGTGACAGGCACTGTTCTGGGTCCTTGGGATACATCAGTGAGTTAAGAGAACCCCAAATTTCTTTCTTCTGGGGCTTATGTTCTAGCTGATAGACAAAAACATAGTAAATGATAAATTATATAGTGTGTTAGAAGGTGGTAGGTACTATGGAAAAGAAAAAATATAGCATGGTAGTGGGTATTGGTAGTGCAGGAAAGTGTAGGTGGCATGGGTTGTGATTTTTAGTAGGGTACTCTATTAGGCCTCAGAGAAGGTGACATTAGGAAAAAACTTGAAGGAAGTGGGGAGTAAGCCATGCAGGTATCTTAGGAACTGAGTCTTCCAGGGCAAGAGAACAACCAATAGTACGACGACCCCAAGGCCAGAGTGTGCCTGTCAAGTATGGATAACAAGATGACTACTCCAAAGAAGATTGGTGATGGAAGGTCTTATTGGAAGCAGCACTGGGAAGAAATATTTGGAATCATCCTCATCTCTGGCAGTATTTTTGGTTTCATCCTGCAGTCTCACAGTATTAGATGATCTCACCAAGGAAAAGCATACTTCACTTTTTTTCACTATGGTGTCTGAAGGTAATCCATCTCTCGCCTCTTCCCACAATCCCACAGTGTAATACATTTGAATTTGTCTTTGCAAGACAATTACTTCCATGCACTTAAATGTACTTCTGTTTTATATTTGCTACACACATGACTATAAATTACTCATTTTGCAGGATGTTTTATCCTATGTGGTTGCTAGATATTTTTAGTGCTAGCCTGCCATAAAGCTTACTAAGTAGTAAATACTTTCTACTGTGCCTAAGAGATGAGAGGCATACTTCCAAGCCATCTTTGAACATATCTGGTTTCACAAATGGAGGAAATAGGCCTATAATGCATTAGGAAAGAGTTTTGTTAGCTATTTAAAAAGGAAAATAAGATGATTCAGCATTGGAACAGACTACAAATGGGGGTTAAAAAACTGTCTCAAGAACTAATAGAACAGGTGAACAACTATTTTTCAAAATGATTTTGAATAGATGTTGGTTTCCTCACAGTGGGGAATGGATCGCGTGACTCACTGATGTTCCCTAAAGCTCAGAGTTCCATTCTTCTCCCTCTGACCTATAGATAATGCCTGTTCAAGTCATGTAGCCAAATGACTGCCAGACTCACTAACAACACAGGAACACAGGTCTGAAGTATTTAAGGAGAATCAGTAGAATGCAAATACTGATAAATCTTACATTCTATATAACAATGATAGTGCTTATAACTACTAGAGAACTCACAAAGAAACCAACAAAGTAGTTTATATGAAAGCAACCTTTGTTATGGTCCTGAGAAATTCTTTTCATTTTTGGCTAATTACAATTTGCAAAATAACTTTTGTTCATGTTATTGTCAGATAACAGTTACCAGATTTGTTTTAAAGTTGTAGAGTGAGCACATACTTTGTGCCAAGCAAGGTGCCAAATGTTGGGGATACAGAGGCATGTGTTAGAGGGTTGAAGGTGGAAGGTGATGTAGCTATCTGGCATGGACCCCAGTGAGAGAAAGGTAGAGGAAATGTCATGTGGAAGTGACGAGGAAAGCAAAAGCAATTCTGACTCCTGAATACAACATGAAATTCTGTTCATAGTGCTTGAACTTTTATTGCTCATGTGGTAGAATAATATACCTAACATTTATGGAGCTAGATCATTCTGTGCACTATACATGTATTTAATCTTCACAGTAGTCCTCAGAGGTAGGTAATGTTGTTTCAGTTTAACAAATAGAGAAACTGAAGCACAGAGAGCTTAACTTGCCCAAGCTCATTTAGTTTAGGAAGGAATGAAGTTAAGATTTTTGAGCATAGGAAATTTGACTCCAGAATCTGGAGTTTTAACCACTTTCCTCTGCATCTTTTCATAAGTAACTTCTCACAGTTTTAAAACAGAGGGAAAACTCTTTTGGACAACTGGGTTGTACTACTGCCTTGAACAATAGTAATGTGTTTTTCCAGATGATGGAAATCTGTAGACAGAGACCATATCTTCCTCAGAGTCCCCTATGGTTCTTATCGAGTCTTGTGTGCACAGCAGGGGCTTAGGACTTGGTGGTAATGGAGATGGAAGAGCATGCAGGGAAGGCCAGCAAAGGACAAAGAGGACAGCTCAGTGGCAAGTTGCTAAGGATGCCAATCTGGGGAATGGCTCAGTGAGGAGCCCTTGCTAGGAGGCAGCTTCCCAGAAGCCCAATGGGGAAAGTTCAGAGCAGTAACCTACACATTTTTCAGAAGTGAATAAATTCTTCTAGGGTATCATTTAATAAACTAAATGAAAACTGATCTGCATGTTACTTTGAAAGTATTCATTCACCTCAAAGCAACAAGTGATAAACTATCATAAAGCACAGAAGGAATGACTGCCCAGCATTTTTCCTGTGTAAAAAATAATTAAGACATCTTGTAGGAATCCTTTCTTTAACCCAGCATGTCAGATGCATGAAGACCCCATTAAAGTGTCCTGATTTGCCTCCAATAGAGGAAAGAACTACAGAATTTATTCAGCTTCGTATCAAAACACAGAAGCTGCACAGAGACCTGGGGTCACGTGTGGAATATACAGCACACAGTATCTGATTTGGTTAAGGTTGAGCATCTAATCAGATAGAGGAAATGAATGACTCTAATACAGCTAGTGGCTCTAGAGTTCCACAATCCTTCTGTGGCTCTGTGTGATTTTATTTGATTGTTCTTTCTCTTTCTGACACTGGGGGGGTCAAGTTCTGTCAGCCTTTGACATGAAATTGTTTCTTTCTGTTAAGAGCTCAGGTGGGGCGCGGTGGCTTACGCCTGTAATCCTAGCACTCTGGGAGGCCAAGGCGGGCGGATCGCTCAAGGTCAGGAGTTGGAAGCCAGCCTGAGCAAGAATGAGACCTCGTCTCTACTAAAAATAGAAAGAAATGAATTGGCCAACTAAAAATATATAGAAAAAATTAGCCAGGCATGGTGGCACATGCCTGTAGTCCCGGCTACTTGGGAGGCTGAGGTAGAAGGATCACTTGAGTCCAGGAGTTTGAGGTTGCTGTGAGCTAGGCTGATGCCACGGCACTCTAGCCTGAGCAACAGAGTGATACTCTGTCTCCAAAAAAAAAAAAAAAAAAGCTGAGTTCATGCCAGTGAAGATAAGAGTGGTGAGATTAAGGGTTTTATTCTCTTTTTATATTTAGAGGTTATAAAACTAAACTAGAAATCTATACATTTATGGGTTTTTTTTCTTGTATTAAGATATATTTCATAACTAAGGTATAGTCTGCATGTAATTCTGACTTTACTAGACACTGTTAGCATGTCTTAAGTCTACAAGACCTGTCAGTGATGATATGTATCCTATCTCCCTCATTTAGAGCAGCATTTATTCCTTCTATTTCTGGCTCTTCAGAGTTGGCCTCATTAACACTAGAAAGTTTGCTTGTTCCAAGTAATAATTATCTTCCAGGTTACAGTTGGCTTCAAGCATTTCCTGTCTTAATGTATAGATATACATGCACACACATACATACAAGCATTATGGGATGTACAGTGGGTAATGTGACTTGATTTGTGGAGTTTTATTTGCTAATAACAGTATCTCCTAGGATTTCCTACTTTTAGAGATGATTTAGACTCAGTGTATTTTAAAAAGGTATTTTATTTTTTAAAGAAAGAGTTTAGTACTAAGGATTAGTTGACAAGATTAATCTTTTTCATTGCAGGGGCTAATAGTGACTAGCTCCAATAAATGATAGAAGTATAAGTAAAATTAATTTCTATAGCATTTTTCATTACCTTTATCCAATAGAATAATCTCATTATTTTGCTACCCCTTAGATTTAGTTTTTTTCTTTTAACATCTTTGAAAAATTATATTCATTTAATTATTTTAGATTCAGATGTTTTTACGGTTAGAGTCCCAGAAAAAGACTATATACCAGATATATGTAATGTAGTACATGTAACAAAAATTTTCTTATTGGGTGTTTATGTTTTCTCTCTAACATGCTTCATGGATGGATTCTTTCTGTTTTCCCATAACTTGAGGGCAAAGAGTTATCCTTCAAAGTATCTTGGATACACCAGCTGGAAGTATATGAAAGCCCATGAGTTTAAGAATTTGGGGGCAGATTTATGTCATATTGAATTGCTGTTAAAGAGTCTTGCTATGTTCTAGACTGTGATGCATTGCAAGATTCCATGGTTTTAAGACCACAGTTTTCTCAGAAATAGCTGGTAGTCTGTTCTCACTCTCTTTCTCTATCTCTCCCTTCCCCCTCTCCCCTTTTCCTCTTTCATTCTCTCTCTCTCTCTCTCTCTCTCTCTCTCTCACACACACACACACACACACACACACACACACACACACATACGTATACACATGTGTACGTTTCCATCTTCTCCTCATTATTGTGGCAATTAAGATAACTATAGGTAGTGTATTCTTCCTACCAATCTTCATTCTACTTACTTGGGAAACAAAAAAATGAAATATTTTTTCAGTGGTTCTTGTCTCTAGAATCCTCTCATTTTGTGTTCCAATAAATAAAGCCTTTGGTTTAATTAAAAAAAAAAAAAGAAAACCTTTCATGGTTGACTGTCAAGTCGTGGGTGAAAAACCATCTTTTGAATATCCTTGACGTTAGAGACAACTGCTTTTTTCTTCTTCTTTTAAGCAGGTACTTTGCTCTTGTAATATTTTACTTAGATCATTTCTTGACTGTGTTCTTGTAAAACCTTTGGACGGTTGAGATATGTCAGTAAAGAAGGAATCTGGTTATTTTAAAGTTTATTATATACATATGTATATACATGAAAAGAAAGTCCTCTAGAATTATGTGGTTTTGTTCTTAGTTCTAGGAGATAAAAGGCCTTTTTACACCTTATGAATTTGTTTCCCAAAGAAAATGTTATGGGATTCATATATGTCAGCTATTCATCATGTGTTTTTTGTTCAGTGATACTTCTCATTTTTTTCTGTAAACACTTGGAGCTCGTCCTTTAGTAGAAGTGAGCCTTAACTCTCAGACTCCTCTCATATCTATATAAGCAAGATGAAATCAAGCAAGCAAAGAAAAATTCATTGACATAACATAACTGGGTGAAGTAAATCTTGATGTGAAGAGCTCACCATTCTTAATTTTATTCTTTGGACATGCCCTATTTCTGATGTTGCCTCCAGGAGAGATTGTGACCTAGCTGGCAGAGACAAACTTTTATTTTAAAGTCTGCTTTTTAAAATTATCTGATTTAGAGCTAAACTGACTAGTTATTCATTTGGGAGTGTGGTGGCTTAACCATTTTTCCTCCTCTGTTTTTTTTTTTTTTTTTTTTTTTGCCTTTTATTTAGCTTTCAGTAGTTACATTATTCCCTGCAACAAGCTTTTTATATACTCTTTTCACCACAAACAAAAAATTTTAAGTGTTTTTCTCACAGCATTCTGTAACAGTTCACATATGGGGAAAAACAAGAAAGTTTTTTTTAACTCTACTCTAAATCAAATATCAAGCCAGTAGTGAGGCTGGGAAAAGTTCTCGTCACATTTCTCTCAGGCTTTTCCTGTACCAAGAAAGAGTATCAGTTTCTCAGGGCTGATTTGTCTGAGGGATTTTGTCTGCTGATTTTGTTGCATCTAAATGTTGGGGTTCCTTGCACTCAGATTTAATTACAGCTCGATATAACCATATGATACTGTATTGTTCTCAGTCCACTAAGTATCCTAAAGGTCTGCTTTGACTTTCAGGATTACGTGAGTAAGCATTTTCTTGTTCAGGCCTTAAATTGAAGGCCTACTAATGGGCAGTTAATGGCCAAGATGATGGAGAGACTGATTTATTAGAAGATAGCTGAAGCATAAATAGGTAATGAGGCTGCCTGACTTCCTGAATGGAGATGAGAAAATGGGAGCTGGTGCCAGCGTTGGCACAATCTCTCTTTGCCTCTGGCTTGGTGGAGCATGGGCCATTGGAGGGAAGGGGACATTGCAGCCAGGGAATCACAGAATCTAGGGCTTTTAGTGTCCTCAGAAGTGGAAACTCAACAAGGCAAGTTTAGGGAATGCCTCTCAAGAGCTTATCTTAACCAAGGAAAGACATTTTTTTGGTGGCATGTGTGGTTTCACCTAGGGGCTCCTGTGTATTGAGATCCGCATGATATAATCTCTGTCCTAGGATAATACATCCCCAAACAAGGGCCATAGATTATGTTTACATCAATTGTAAAGTTTTTCACATCAAATAAAATCAGTAACAAGAATGGAACTTTGAGTTGGAAAGCAGGTTTGACTGGATGAGAATTCCATGGGAATTGACCATGCCTTAGACTCACATAGGGTAGCTCTTTAAAAAATACCAAGAGAATTCTGGTCTTTTGCTCTCCTCCCTTCCTCATTAAAAAAAAAGAAAAAAAAAGTATGTTAAGAGTCTACCATATATGAGTTAGAATGCCAAGGTGCTTGTAGAGATGTTTCTGGAAACCCAGTGGCCCTCAGTCTGGGAAGGCTATTAGTTGCATTTCTTTTTCCTCCTTTTTGGCTTTCTCTTACTATCCCCACTTAAAAAAAACTTTAAAAAACTTCTATTATTTTGGCTGAACCCAACAATGAAATTTAGGTAGTAAATTGTCAAAGGAAGATAGATTTTACTTGCATTTGAAATATGCAGGGATTTAGTAAGTTAATAATCGATTTTCAAAGTTAAACATACTTTGTTATAAATACTGAAGAAAGGGGAAGGGAGCTGTTGTTTATTGAACATCTATTATTGCAAAGGTCTTTAAATACATTTCTATGGCTTTTAGGATAAGGAGTACATTTCATAGGTTGGTTACAATATTGGTTTTCAACCCTTGCTCACACCTTAGAATCACATGGATAGCTCTTTAAAAAATATTGATGCCTATGATCCACCACAGACCAAATAAATCAGAATATTTGAATTTGGGGCACAGGCATTAGTATTTTTTTTTTTTTTTTTTTTTTTTGAGACAGAGTCTCGTTCTTTCACCCTGGGTAGAGTGCAGTGGCATCATCATAGTTCACTGCAACCTCAAATTCCTGGGCTCAAGGGATCCTTCTGCCTCAGCCTCCTAAGTAGTGGAGTCTACAGGCATGCACAACCATGCCTAGCTAATTTTTCTATTTTTGGTAGAGATGGGGTCTCGCTCAGGCTGCTCTCAAACTCCTGAGATCAAGCAGTCCTCCCACTTTGGCCTCCCAGAGTGCTAAGTATTTTTTTTTTTTTACGCTTTTCAAGCAAGTCTAAGATGCAGCCAAGATTGAGAATAATTGCTTTAGAAATTCTTTGGCATCTGTAGTTCTAGTGTGATCTTCCACAATAGATGCCTCACATTTTTTGCCTCAGCAATATTGCATGTCTTATAATTTCCTGATTATGCTGAGCTGTTTCTCATTTTTGTGCCTTTGTTGGTCCTTTTTCCTGGAGTGCTTTCCCCTGCATCGTCAGTCTGAGGAGTACCAACTCCTCCCTGTAGAACCCTACAACTGAAGGGCTGCTGCTGTATCTTGTACATGTATCTATTACTGAACTTACACATATTTTGTAATAAATTTTTAGTAGCTTCCCTTTTTGACCAGTAGTTTCCTGAGTGTAGGAACCTTATCCAATTCATCTTTCTTTCCCAGGGTCTGACATGGAAAGCAACCACAAAGGTTGAACAGACTGTAACTTATTTATTACAGTAAATCTACAAAGTGTGTATTATTATTTTTGCTCTTTCAGGGATGAGGACTTTCAGTTCAAAGACATTAAACAACTTCCCCTTGTTTATAACACTAGTAAAAGGAATACCAAGAATTGAAACCCAGCTCAGCGCTTTGAAGTTCATTCTTTAAATACTGCTATTTTGTTTTGTTTCATTTTGTTTTAAAATGTCCTGCTGTTGGGCACTGTCCTTGTTCTTGTAATAATAAATGCAGGTGGTTGGATTCTAAGAACAGTTTGGTTAAAGATAATGTATTACTATAAATCAGATGCAATATAAAAAATACAGCTTATGATAACTATGGATGTCATTGAGTTGACCAGATTGAAAAGGGAGCGGTATTTAACATACATAGGTGGAGAAATATGGTTAGAAACACTTGTTTTTACATACATCGTGCCAAATTTACGTATTGGATAGACTTGTTGGGTAGAACCCTCTGTTAACAAATGCCTTTGTAATACAGTTCTTTGCAACATTAGTCCCGTACCTTAGCTGACTAGTCACAGGAAAACTGTCTTGCTGATATGGCCACAACAGATTCTAGAATGAGGAATCTTAATAGACGTAGAGTATCAATCTCTTTTAGCTCTTTTGCCAGAAGTTCACAAGAGGCAATGGAGTAATCACAGTGAGGCTATGGTGATTTTTCAATTGCCTTTTCTGATATAGAAAAGAGGGATAATATATACAAGTGATACTTTGTTATCGGTATTTTGTTTTTTATTAAACTCAAGATACTAGACTTCTAAGAATTATGCTTGTATTTTTAAAAAACTGAGTTGAAGCAGTCAAATGGCAAAGAAGTATTTAGGACACAGTAGTTGAAGATTCTGTTACATGCATTAAATACTTTTTAAAAATAATGTTAATTACTTTCATAATTATGTTATATAATATCATTTAGTTGATAATACTCTCTATTGGTAAATGTTGATTCATTATTCAGGTTGGACTTAATTAAAAATCCAAAGTGTCTCATCTTTCTCCTTGTGTCAAAGTTCTGAGTCTACCCTAAATGTTTTAGTGTCAACTTTGCTTTAAAAAAAGGGTTATCAATAAGGCAGTCTTGAAAAGCCTGTTCGTGTTTGCTCTCTGGGATATGTAGGTTTGCTCTGGCTCACTGACACTAGAAGATATCAGAAGAAAAGAACTGGCTGCCAAGAAGCAAAATGCTTAAGGGGCATAAGAGTTATATTAATTTCATATTTAAATTTTAGCTATTGCTCATGAATAATAAACAGGCCTCAATCTGGGGATTGTATCAGGTTCTTCTGGTCTTAAAATTCAATGATTCATTTTTGAATTTAGAAATTAAAATTATCTCTGTGTAATTACATTGATAAAGAGTTCTTGCCATCTGGATAGTTATTTTATATTTTTTTTCCTCCAGAATTTTTCTCCAGAATCTTTTGTTTCACAGCTTCTATAAATGTCAGCTTCACTGCTTGTCTGAATCCCTAAAACACCTATATGCACACATACACTTTACCATACCTATGTAATTTTTTTTAAAAGATGGATATCCATGTATAATTTTACTTTTAATTCTCAGTTTCTAAGACTGTAATCAAATTGGTCTTAGAACATGTGCTGCATGGCAGATGTGCTAACATTATTGACTTTTCTGAGGAAAACAGAGTTCTAAAGACTGTTTTTTTCATGTTTTAATTTTCTTATCCTTTAAAAATGCTCTATGTAGCATTTTCATGACTCTAAAAATGCCTTCTATTATAACAATTAGAACTCAGTAAAAATGTACAAACACCTCGGAGGTGCAAATTGAGAGGAAGGAGTTGAAATATGAAAAAGCCAGGAGTTGAGATGCCTGCTCTGCCACCAGCTGTGGGACTTTGGGAGTGACTTTTGCCCATACTGGCCTCAGTTCCCCTATTTGTAAAATAAGGATGTCATATGAGCTCTAGGGAGTCTCTCAATATTTTTCTATGATACTAAAGTGATTGCTTAATAGTTTTTAAAGTCAGAAATCATTGCTATGTAGTAATTTGAAAGAATGCATTTCTGCAAAACTATGTTTTTCGAATATTTCTAAGAGTTATTGCTACTTTTTAATCTTCAACTTAAAGCTAATAAATATTAGAATTTTTATTTGGCAATATGTATTAGCTTCCCCTTCCCACCGAAGGAAAATCCTGATATTATACTTGTTCTTTCTTCTCAAACATTTCCTTTTCCTTTGAACTAAAAAGGCGGGGTCTACCATTAACTTTTGGAGAGCCATCCTAGCTTACTTCAGTAGTGTTGAATAATAAGCATGATTGTTAATATAGCAGGAATTCAGTGTAATTCTGCTTAACTTATTATTTCTCCAAGATAACCTAAAGAAATAACCATGTTTCTTCTCTTTGGTGTACATATAAGCCAGACACCTAGGGAAGGCATGTTAGAATGTTAGAAGACCACACAGAATGCATGGAAACCATGCTCATGTTTATTTCAGTGACCACCACTGCAAGTTTGGTTTGTCTGGGAAGTTTGGAATTTGATCCTTGTGACCTCATAGGTTTTGGTCTGCTGCTGCAGATGCTTTAGTTTTAACCAAACTGTGGAGGACAGTGACATTGAACACTAGTGCAATCAACTTATTATTGGAGCTACTTTTTTAAAAAAAACTGTTTTTAGAGACAGGGTCTTGCTATGTTGCCTAGGCTGGTCTGTCTGTTTCCCAGGCTGGAGTGCAGTGGTGTGATCATAGCTCACTGTAACCTGGAACTGCTGGGCTCAAGCAATCCTCCTGCCTTAGCCTGCTGTGTAGCTAGGGCAATAGGCATGTGCCACCATGCCCAACTAATTTATAATTAATTTTTTTTTTATTGTAGAGACAAGATCTCGCTATGTTGCCCAGGCTGGTCTTGAAGTCCTGGCTTTAAGTGATCCTCCCACCTTCGCCTCCCAAAATGCTGGGATTACAGGCCTGGGCGGCTACTACTGTCCTTGGTGCTGCTCTTTTAAATGTTCGAAGATGGTGCCATGGGTGCTGTATCAGTTTCTTATTGCTGCTATAACATTACCAGAAACTTACTTGCTTAAAAGAACAAAAATTTATTGTCTTACAGTTCTGGGTCTTATGAGGCCGAGAGGAAGGTGTTGGCAGTGCTGTGCTCCTTCTGAAGGCTCTAGAGGAAATTTGTTCCTTGCCTTCTCTAGTTTCCAGAGGCTGTCTGCATTCCTTGGTTCGTGTCCTCTTACTCAGATTGCTCTGATCTCTACTTCCATCATCATATCTCCTCCTCTGACTTTGACCCTCTTGCTTCCCTCTTATAAGGACTCATGCGATTAGGTTGGGTCTGTCTGGATTATCCAGGATAATCCCCCCATTTCACGGCCATTAACTTAATCATATCTGTGTAGCCCTTTTTGCTATGTAAGGTAGCATGTCCATAGGTTCTGGGGATTAAGGTGTGGTCATAAGTGGGGGCCGTTATTCTGCCCTCCACAGATCCGTTCTAGTCATTAAGGTTGTCATCTGGATGTCACCTCCTAAAAGAGGCCTTCCAGGACTATGCCAGACCCCCATCTTCCCTGGTGATTGACAGCATTTCCCTGTTTTATTAAATCTAAGAATAGTGTACCTGTATTCTAAATTTATTTATCATTTAATTGTTCATTTTCTGTCTCCCTCTACTAGAAGATAAACTGTATTAGAACAGAAACATGGTCAGTCTTCTTTACCACTTTGTCCCCCACATCTAAATAGTTCCCAGCACTTGGAAGACTCTCAAAGAAGTTTGTTGAATGGAACATTCTATATACAGTCTAAGGAAGCTTGTCTTACATTAAAACTATATTAACATACTCCTCTTCCTGTTGCTATCAATAATGCAAACATTTTTACTAAATAGCAGTTAAGCATGTTGTCAATGGATTTTCCTTTGAATTTAAGTATATGGGTTTCTCCTTGGGACATGGCTGAGATCAATAAAATAAAATATCAGATGTAAATGGAGCTATAGGAAAAAGAAAATACAAGAATTACAATTAATGCAAACAGTAAATACCTTGCCAAAAAAAAAAATGGTAGTATTACTTTAATCCAGGCTGTAATCATGATACCAAAGATGAATAACATCTGGTCTCTGCCTTTTTCACCACAAGTTGGCAACATTAATATTTTTAATTCAAAAGAAACTGAGATAAGAGCTTTAACAGTTGTACAAGTGCCTAGGAAGAATGGAGGAGGGTGAGGCTCATTTTAACTGAGACATCAATTCTGGTAAGCAGAGCTTTCCTCGGGCTGTTTCCAAAACATGATCGTTAGCACTTCAGGAAACTCAAAGAGCTTTTAGATAGAAGGAATAATATTATCCATTGACATGGCATTAAGAGCAACTCTGATGGAAAGAGTGCTTTTTCTTTAAGCAGGTAATTGATAGCTGTTCAGCTGTTGTTCATTTATGCATCCAGGTTATTGATATAACAATCCTCAAATGAGTCATTCAGACAGGTGATACTAATTGAGTACCTGATGCTAGTCAGTAGTGAGGCCGTGATATGATACCCACCTGTAGTGATGAGCAGGAGAGGAAGCTGTAAGAAGAGGTTGGGTAGACTTCTTAAAAGAGGAATGTTACGTACTGAATTGTGTCCCCTACCCCTCAAATTCGTATGTTAAAACTCTAACCAATTTGACTATATTTGGATGTGGGTCCTTTAAGAGGTGATTAAGGTTCAATGAGATCATAAGGGTGGGGCCCTAATCCATTTTGACTGGTGTCCTTAGAAGAGGAGACTCCAGGCATGCGTACATACAAAGAAAGGTCTGAAGACACAGTGAGAAAACAGCCATCTGCGAGTGAGGGAGAGAGGTTTTAGAGAAACCAAATCTACCAACACCTTGCTCTTGGACTTCCAACCTCCAAAATTGTGAGAAAATAAATTTCTGTTGTTTAAGCCAGAAATCTGTAGTATTTTGTTGTGGCAACTCTGGCAGACCTAGCAGAGGAACTTGATCCAAGTCTTTTTTTTTTTTTTTTTAACATTCTATTTCTTTTATTTATTTATTTCAGCATATTATGGGGTTACAAATGTTAAGGTTACATATATTGTCCTTGTCCCCTCTCCCCCCTTGAGTCAGAGCTTCAAGCATTAACATTCTATTTCTTGATTTATCATTTGTAGACATTTTCTATTTATTTTAATTCTTGAACATGCCTTTTCCATGATTG